>JAWZYV010015852.1:0-95253 GCA_038373885.1 Cheiracanthium punctorium | reverse complement strand
GCACCATGACGACAAAAGGGCACTTTCGAAAAGCAATTCAAAGCTAACGTCGGTGGTTCATCGAAGGTGGTCAATCGAAATATTCAAATGAATGACTCGAAGAGAGGTAGTCTTGACTAAATCTATTTAATTAAATGTACATAATATTTACATTGAAGTTTTACAAAACGAATGCGCATGTGTGCACTTATCGAAGTACAATCAAAACTCGTCTGTCGTTCTCTCACATCGACAACTAGTTAGAGAGTGCTTCTCACGCCCTCTGCTGGAGAGCGAGATTTCGCTACAGCTGCACTGCAAAGTCAAACTCTTGAATCAGGTCATACCATCTGGCGATCTGAGGATTAGTTGTCTTTTTAGCGTTCATATATACTAAGGCCTGACAATCAGTAACAATAGTAAATTTAATTCCGAGTAGGAACTGCTTTAATCTATCTAATGTCCAAACGATCGCCATTTGTTCCAACTTGCTAGACTGATACTTTCTCTCGGCATCAGTTGTCTTCTTGCTAACACAATAAACCAAGTGCCATTGTTTTCCCTCCTGCTGGATAATCATTCCACTTAAACCATTAGAACTTGCATCAGTATGGACTTCTGTCTTCGCATCTGGATTATAATGTGCTAACACTGGTACACTCAGCAATTCTTCTTTTAACGTTTGATAAGCTTTCTTTTGGTCATAACCCCAGACAAATTCTTGGTTCTTGCACGTTAGACGACTGAGCGGTTCGGCCTTTTGAGCATACTTGCGAATGAATTGTCTAAAAAATCCAGTTAATCCCAAATATCTTCTCACATCGTGAACGTTCAGAGGTTCGGGAAACTCTTCAATCGCCCGAATCTTTCTTGGTCCTGGTTTTAGCCCTTGCGAATTTATTACAAATCCTAAAAAATTTACTTCTTTTTTTCCAAACTCGCATTTTGATAACTTTAACGTCAATTTCGGCATTCTTAAGCATTTCAAAACTTCCCGTAATCTGCCCATCATGTCTTCCCAAGATACCGCTGGAATCATTATATCGTCCATGTAGCATAGGGCTTTTGTTAGGAATAAGGGCCCTAAAACTTGATTCATCAGCCACTGGAATTCAGCTGGTGCATTGTATAGTCCAAATATCATACGGTTAAATTGTCCAGTTTCGTCAGGGGTTATAAACGCATTTTTTAATTTGGAATCTTCAGAAAGTGGAATTTGTAAATAACCATGTGCCAAATCCAATGTTTAAAATATCTGCACACCACTTAGACACTCCAGTAAGTTATCTATTTTTGGAAGTGGGTACTTATCCTTAATAGTTTGATCATTTAGACGACGATAATCTACAACTAAGCAATAATCTCCAGTTTTTTTCTTGACTAGGAGTACGGGACTCGCATAAGGAGAGCGTGTTCCACTCGCTATACCATGATCCTTCCATTCCTTAACAATACTCTTTATAATTTCACGTTCTGCAGCATTCGTCTTGTATGGACGAGTGCATACTGGCTTACTGCCTTCTACTTCTTTAATTTCCATCTGCGTCACATCAGTACACCCTATTCACTTAACTCAAATGCAAAGCAATCTCTGAACTCATTCAACAGTGCGGCTATGTCTGAACATTGATCTTTCGACAATGATTCATCAAAATTTATTTGATCTAATGTAATTAGACTTTTATGTTCACTCTTTCCTACCATTAAAATTTTGCAACCAGAACTCTTCGCAGCATCGATCAAATTATCCGGATTTATTTGTTCAGTGTCCTCATCATTTATCTTCTCCACCTTACAAATGTTCTGGTTTTGTCGAAACATTATATCTTCATTCCCAACATTCATAATTGGTATTGTTGTTTTTCCCTCAGCAACCTTTAGTAATGAGCCAAGTTGCATATCTTCACTTTCAACCAAAACCAAGCCGTTTTCTATTTCTTCCGTTTGGGCCCTTACTAGATTTATAGAATTGCTCTTGATTTCTTCGTTACAAATGGTTTTGAAATTTATTTCGGATGTTTTAGTGTCATTCTCTACACCTGTAGGTTTACATTCTTTTGAGTAACCTCTATTGAAATTCTGCTTTTCCTTCCAGTAAAATACGTAAGGTAATTCGAGAAGTGTTCTTCCTATAATTAAATCCACTGGTTGTGCGTCATCGTTGACAATCAAAACTGGAACATCTCGTGCTATTACATCATCAATCTTTATGTCAAGTACTGTTCCGCATACTGTTTTTGTGACAGGAGACTTTTGGTTCCCAAATCCAAACAAGTCTTTTTCACAATGAACTATATATACGTTTAGTTTGTCCGCAACTGATTGCTTTAACAGGCAACTCGAACTTCCAGTATCTATTAATCCGCTGACAATCTCATTTTTTATGATAACAGGTTTCAAATAGTTATCGAAAGAAGTGGAATACGTATCCGAAATACTTAAACTACTAACTTCCTTTTTCTTTTATTGAGTGCTGCTGATTTCGTCTTTGTTAGTTAAATTTTTGTTTCGTGTGAAATTCCTACTTATATGGCCGTAATTGTTGCAAGAGAAGCATTTGAATTCCCCTTTTTCATTACGTATTCTGGATGTTGAAATAGTCTGTCGCTCTGGAAATTTATGATGATGAACATTCAGTCCACTGTTTCTTCCGTAATTTATACTGTCCGACCTCTGATTACTCTTTGTTTCACTACGATGGGAATTTAGTTTTGGATGCACTTCATACTTAACATTCCTATTTTGTGCTGTTTTGTCAGTAACTCGAACACTCTCGTAGTCGTCTAGTTTGTTAGCCAACTCATCCGAGCTTACAAATTTTGACCAAACATCAACAAAATGTTCTCTAATTGTAAATGGAACCTTTCTTTTCAACTGATCCGTTACTATGAGTTCTTTCAAGGAATCGAAATCGTTGATATTCAAACCTGTAACCCATTCGTCGAAATAATTCCTCAAATCAAACGCAAAATCTTTCCACGTTATCTTGGATTCTTTAGTGTGATTCAAGAATTTTTGTCTAAACCTTTCAGGACTTAACTTAAATCGCTTTAATAATAACGCCTTAACGTGGGAATAATTGCTCGCGCCCTTTTCAGACTCTCGTGTAATTATTTGCATTATTTCGTATGGTAAAAGTCCCACTAAATATGTAACATAGTCCTCTTCTTTGATACCCATTCGTTTTGCTTGGCTTTCGAATAATACCAGATATGATGAAATATCCCCATCTTCGATTCTATACTTCTGCATAATACGGGAAAATTCGTTAGTCTTAACTGAATCTGTCGAAGTCGTACTGGTTACTAGCCCAACAGGACGACTGTCTGTGTTTAGCAGAGTTATATACTTCAAAATTTTGAGCAGTGAAATCTAGTAAGAAAAATGAATTGAGGGCTTGCCAGGTAAAAGATGACAAAAGCGTTTACCTTGATAGTTCTTTTATTTTAGTAATGAAGCATGAAGGCTTGTATACAGATGGGGATGAACAAAGGAAACAAAAAACAGGTATTTGATGTGGTACAGCATCTATGTGTCATCGGACATTCTGGACAACAAATCGAGCCGGGGTCGAACAGCATCACCTTGAGGTAAGCTTGTAGTGGCATAATCAAAAAGGCTTTATTGGAAGCTGCGGCGGGAAGGCTCCAGGTTAATCGTTTGACTCAGCTCAGAGCATCTCACATGGCTGGCTTCGAGCGTCCTTCTACACGCATCTGTCGCATCACCCTTTTCGCCTCCTCTCTCACTCTATCGCGGCGAGCGGCGAACTTTTATACTGTTGGCCAGGCAACGACGTCACCAAGGACTGCGGACCTGTGACGTGAAAAGAAAAAGGAGAAAATAGCTCCGCGGCAAGTCGCCGGGAGTACAGCGCCTCTAGCGGCCAAAAACAGAAACACATTATGCAAAACGTTTTGCAGCAATTAGGTGCTTGTTTGAAGCGTTGATATTAGAATAGTGTTAAGTAAGAACTTTAATTAATAAAAATAAGAGCTATCTGTGCCTTTAGATTTTAAGGCAAATAATTAAAGTTAAGTTATACAGCATTCACTTATAATAAAGAAAACACAGCCACATGTCATGGAACCTTTAAGGTAAGGTTTACAGTTACTTTTCCTAACAACAACCACTTTGTATTCTCAATTTTTCCAGTTCCAATTCATGCTTTCGTACTTTATCGCTTTCCTCGCGCTCAGCTGCGTCAGCCTCAGCTCTCTCCTTAGCTTCTTCAGCCCTTTTCTCCGTTTCAGTTCTTTCAGCGATAATTCTTTCTAGCATCCCCTTTACAAATTCTTCATCATAACCCTTTTAGTTATTAAGTCTTTTAAATCAATTATTCGATGTTCTATTTTTACCTCTAAACCAAGCTCTGAGGCCAATTCTTCTAAGTCACACTTCCTCCCTCTGGCTAAAAATGCCATACCTGATTTGATTTCCTAATAAGTTTAATCTTGTCTTACTTATTTTCGAACTTATGCAAAAAATACCGTATAACTCATACAGCATATTTATAGAATCTTGCTCTGAATAATACTTTAATGTATTCTAAAGAATAATGCAATATATTTTAAATAATACTTCTATATAATTCAATATAGTACTTCACTACAATATAATACTTCGCTATACTTCAAAATCAAGAGAATACTTCAAAATAATGTTTCAATATACTTTAAAATGGATACTTCAGAATGGAAATAATATTTCACTTCAATATACATCAAAATTAATTCTTCAAAATCAAAAATAATTCTTAAATTTACTTCAAAATCAATATTTCAAAATCAAAATAATAATTCAATATACTTCAAAATGGATAACTTCAAAATCAAAATAATGTTTCAATATACTTTAAAATGAATACTTCAAAATAATATCTCAATTTACTTCAAAATCAATCAGAATAATACTTCACTTCAATGTACTTCAAAATTAATATTTCAAAATTAGAAATAATACTTCACTGCAATATACTTCAAAATCAAAAAATAATACTTCAAAATAATACTTCACTCTAATACTTCTGTGCTTCAAAATACTTCCAAATTTATACGTGAAAACACTACTTTATTATAATGATTCAATATATTCAAAATTAATACATCATACTTGAAAGCAATACCGCAATATAATACTTTCGTATATTTTAATATACTACGAAATTAAAATTTCTAGCTATGCATCAGCATAATATTTCAATACAATATTCATACCTGAGAACTAAAATCTTGGGCGCGTAAAATAAGGCACATCGCACTTCTGATTTTTTAGCTTTTTCGCTTTACTTTCTTAGTAGTACTTTAAATTTAAAAAAAACTTGCAAAAAAAGATTAATAACACTTAATAAAGAAACATTATTTAACAGCACGACATTTATTAAACATTGTACATCATTCCACAACTACATCCTACCTAACTACGCAGTAGCTACATTGTTTTTCTCTTTTTCCCGACGAACAGTCAATAGTTCATGTGCCCCTTATTCTCCCCCTTTTTTACTTCCTTGTACGTAGTATAAGGAAGTAATGTGATCCCGAAAAATTTTGGGGGCCAAATTTCGACATAAAAACCGATTTTGACTACCTCTAAATTTAATTTAAAAATTTTTTTCGATGCATCTCATCGTAGGCTAGCATGCACGATCATATTAACGCGTCTGCAACTCATTTTGACCAGTGGCGAGTCTACTGTGGCCAGTTTTTCCATGCCGTCTGTACGTATGTATGTAACTCGCATATCTCAAAAACTATTGGTCGTAGAATGTTGAGATTTGATATTTAGGATTGTTCTATGATCTAGTTGTGCACCTCCCCTTTTGGTGGCAATCGAATGGATAGTTTATGTACAGGACCGCCCAAAAGATTCGAAATACATTTCGCTCTATGGGCCGAAATTCATTAAACTCGCCTAACTCAAAAGCTATTAGGCGTAGAATGTCGAAACTTCATATTTTGGATAGTTGTAACATCTAGTTGTGCACCTCCCCTTTTGGTTCCATTCGACTGGATAGTTTATCTACAGGACTGCCCAAAACATTCGAAATACATAACACTCAATGGGCCGAAATTCATTAAACTCGCATATCTCAAAAACTGTTAGGCGTTGAATGTTGAAACTTTATATTTAGGATTGTTGTAACATCTAGTTGTGTATCTCCCCTTTCGGTTCCATTCGACTGAATAGTTTATCTACAGGACCGCCCAAAAGATTCGAAATACATTACGCTCTATGGGCCGAAATTCATCAAAGCGTTTTTTAGAGGTATTGGGATATTTCAAACGACTCAGAAGTGATATATGCTGTAAAGAGTTAGAAAATGAATTTCTCCATTAAAAAAAAGTGTCTTTATCATTTATAGTTCTGCTACAGGAACACTCAAAAGATTTCCAATACATTACGGCCAATAGCAATTTTAGGGGCATTCATCCATTTCAAGCACAATACCGTCCTACCACATAAGTTAGGTAATGGTCCGACCACGGTCACGTGCCTCCCTCAAGAACTGTGCCAAAAGTCGCCAAGCTTTGCGACTTTTGGTGTACGTGTGTGCATATTTAACTCTCAAATCTCAAAAACTATTATGAAATTTCATATATAAGAATGTTGTAACATCTAGTTGTGCATCTCGATTTTTGGTTCCAATCTACTGGAGAGTTTATTTACAGGACCACCGAAAAGAATTTCAGTACCTTAATGTCTATGGACATCTTCATTATAATACAACTGTAGACAGCCATTGTTTGGTACATGCCCAAAATCTCGCCGTCTGTCCTTGACCTTGGCGAGTTTTGGCGAAATATCGCCAAATTTGGCGATAGTCAGTCATTTGGTCCATGCCCAAAGTATCGCCATTTGTCATCGTTCTTGGCGAGTTTTGGCGAAATATCGCCAAATTTGGGGATAATCTGTCATTGTTTGGTTTATGCTTAAAATCTCGCCAAATGTCGTCGACATTGACGAGTTTCGCCGAAATATCGCCAAATTTGGCGCCAAAAATTATTTCCTATTTTGTATAACTCTAGAATTTTAACCCTCTAAATTTTTTTGTATTAATCTAAAATTTTAGATTTTTTAACTTTGTATTTAGAACTATTGTAATACCTAACTGTTTTCAATATCTTTTTTGACAGCAATCGACTGAGAATTTATTTACATGGTGAGCCAAATGACTTTGAATACATTGAGGTGTATAGATGCATTCAACTCATTGAAAGTCTGTGGTCAATGACTACTTTGGCTATCCCCAAAATCTCGCTGACTAACTCAAGTTTGTCGGCTTTTGGTGAAATATCGCCAAATAAAGTGTCAGAAGGAAATCTTTCAAATTGAACTCAGCTTGGCGATATCGAAATATTTGGCTAGAATTCGCTAAACCTTACTATTATTGATATTTTATCTCTTTCAAACAAATAAATGTAGAGGAAGTGCGTCGAAAATATTTTTGATCTAATGGACGGGCAAGGAAGTCATGTGTTGGACACATCAGATTTTTTATTATTAATAGCCTTTTTACTTCCTTGTACGTAGTATAGGAAGTAATGTGATCCCGAAAAATTTTGGGGGCCAAATTTCGACAAAAAAACCGATTTTGACTACCTCTAAATTTAATTTTAAGACTTTTTTCGATGCATCTCATCGTAGGCTATCATGCACGATCCTATTAACGCGTCTGCAACTCATTTTGACCAGCGGCGAGTTTATTGTGGTCAGTTTTTCCATGCCGTCTGTACGTACGTACGTGTGTATGTAACTCGCATATCTCAAAAACTATTGGTCGTAGAATGTTGAGATTTGAGATTTAGGATTGTTCTATGATCTAGTTGTGCACCTCCCCTTTTGGTCGCAATCGAATGAATAGTTTATGTACAGGACCGCCCAAAAGATTCGAAATACGTTACGCTCTATGGGCCGAAATTCATTAAACTCGCATATCTCAAAAACTATTAGGCGTAGAATGTTGAAACTTTATATTTAGGATTGTTGTAACATCTAGTTGTGCACCTCCCCTTTCGGTTCCATTCGACTGGATAGTTTATCTACAGAACCACCTAAAAGATTCGAAATACATTACGCTCTATGGGCCGAAATTCATCAAAGTGTTTTTTAGAGGTATTGGGCTATTTCAAACGATTCAGAAGTGATAAATGCTGTAAAGAGTTAGAAAATGAATTTCTCCATTAAAAAAAGTGTCTTTATCATTTACAGTTCTGCTACATGAACACTCAAAAGATTTCCAATACATTACGGTCAATGACAATTTTAGGAGATTCATCCATTTCAAGCACAATACCGTCCTACCACATAAGTTAGATAATGGTCCGACCACGGTCACGTGCCTCCCTCAAGTACTATGCCAAAAGTCGCCAAGCTTGGCGGCATTTTTGTGTACGTGTGTGCATATTTAACTCTCAAATCTCAAAAACTATTATGAAATTTCATATATAAGATTGTTGTAACATCTAGTTGTGCATCTCGATTTTTGTTTAAAATCTTCTGGAGAGTTTATTTACAGGACCACCGAAAAGAATTTCAGCACTTTAATGTCTATGGACATCTTCAATATAATACAATTGTAGACAGTCATTGTTTGGTACATGCCCAAAATCTCGCCGTCTGTCCTCGACCTTGGCGAGTTTTGCAGAAATGTCGCCAAATTTGGCGATAGTCAGTCATTGGGTCCATGTCCAAAGTATCGCCATTTGTCATCGTTCTTGGCGAGTTTTGGCGATAATCTGTCATTGTTGGTCCATGCTTAATATCTCGCCAAATGACGTCGACATTGACGTGGTTCGCCGAAATATCGCCAAATTTGGCACCAAAAATTATTTCGTATTTTGTACAACTCTAAAACTTTAAGCCGTAGAATTTTGAACTTTTGTATTTAGAACTATATTATAATATCTAACGGTTTACAATATCTTTTTTGACAGCAATCGACTGGGAATTTATTTACAGGGTGAGCCAAATGACTTTAAATACATTAAGGTGTATGGATACATTCAATTCATTGAAAGTCTGTGGTCAATGACTACTTTGGCTATCCCCAAAATCTCGCAAACTATCTCAAGTTTGTCGGCTTTTGGTGAAATATCGCCAAATAAAGTGTCAGAAGGAAATCTTTCAAATTGAACTCAGCTTGGCAATATCAAAATATTTGGCTAAAAATCGCTAAACCTTACTATTATTGATATTTTATATCTTTCAAACAAATAAGTTTAGAGGAAGTGCGTAAAAAACATTTTTGATTTAATAGACGTGCAAGGAAGTCATGTGTTGGACACATCAGATTTTTTCTTATTTACGAATCATCCTCTGCATGGTGACGCCCTCTTTATTGGCGAGTTCAATGAAAATGATAACAGGATAAAATGAAAAAATTCTCTGGAGCACTTCTGAGGCAGTCACAGTCGAAAAAATAAAGTGGCAAAAATGACCCTAAATTAATTCGACGTTGCTCCTCTGGGGTACTTTTCTTTGACCCCCATAACTCCAAAACTAAAACAGATAAATCAAAAATATTTCAGATTTGTTCTTTCCTTGGGTAAGGCAACACAATAAAAGAAAATCATGAAATTCTGAGATGATGATGGGAACATTTTTCCATTGACCTGCCCGATTTGCTTTTGCAACGGCTCTTAACTTTGTCATTCTTGCCTCATTACTCTGCAGTCAAAGCGTCTACTGTGGTTAATTACTCTGCCATGTAAAAGACAGTATTGGACTTACCACGTCTGTGATAACAAGTTCTGTTAGATCCTGTAAGGGTCTAATAGTAAGTGGGTCGTTAACCCAAAGCCCATTATTGGCTAATTGCCAGAGAACGAATTCGCAAACTTATATTAAACTTTAAATATTTGCAGAGTTAACATGAATGCAGTGTCAGCTATTGGTGTAAGTTTTTAAAAGCCTGATGAAATTAAATATGTCTGGATAGAGAAGTTAACTTTGCTTAAGATTTCTGAAAATATTAAATTGAAGACTAACTCAATAAATAGTCATTAAACGTCCCTGCCGTTGTGGGGGCAATTACAACGGGCACTACAAAAAATATTTGACGAAAGCATGTCTACACTCAGTATATTTAATCTTCATCCGCCTAATATGAATAACTTCATATTGAATTTTTATTATATACTACCGGGTTACCCTCGCTAGCAAGCAGGGACATGCAACCAGTGTTCAATCGAAGGGAATCAATCAAAGCATTGACTTAACAACAATTAAAATGGGAAATACCTGTCACTTATGTGGTTCGATTGCCAAAAAGTAAAGCAGTCATTTATTTGAAAAGTAGCAGCACTTTAAACTATCAATTACTAGCCACCTCCGGCGACCAGTTGGTTCGCCATTTTAATAATCTTGTTTGGAAAGAATCCTGTTCCTCACCGGCTTCCTTGGCACTGAAATCTCTCAGATTCTGAATGGAATTTAAAATTCAGATGGCTACAAACAGGAGCGGCCCTAGGGTAAGTGTAGAGACCCCTGCTAACATAAAAAAGACACCTCCTTTTATGCTCTACTTAGTTTTTGAGTTCAAAATGATGCCCCTTCAAAGCCAGTGCCCCAATGCGATGCTTACCATGTCGGGCCGCCCCTGGTTACAAAAGTAAGATGGGTTTTAATGATAAAAACCTGCAAAAAGGTATAAATTATTTTCATCCTATATTATTCTGAAGAGCTTCTGGATATCTTGGCCTTTATCAAAAAAGGTAAGAAAATCTGAAACACTTTCAGATTTTAAAAAGCACTAAAGCGCTATATATTAAAACCATATTATAATCCATGGGTCTTCCCTATAAGTTGGAAAGTATATCCAGGCATGAAAGAGTTTCGCTTTTAAGCGGAAATCTGCTTTTTTCAATGTCTTTGAGGCTGTTTCTGAGATCGATGCAAAACCATCGAGAAATCGCGACAGAAAAATGTGTGGGGGGAGCGGAACGAACGAACGCCGTTTTTTCTCCTTCACAGTAAACCATGCAGTAAACAGAGATGCGTTCCTAAGCCTACAGATCGTATCTATCACCCTAAATTATTGGTGCAGCGGAATGGAGAAAGGCATAACTTGTGCCAATCGGCCGAATGACGATCGCGCAGGTTGAAAGTAGGTCACGCCTTGCTGTTGAAATCGCACGTGGAAATTGCCGAACTTGAATTACAGGATGACTGATAACGGCTGTTATGTGAACAACTTCTACTGCTACTTTTATTTGTCGTGTGTTTGGAATTGTACCGCACACGCTCTGAAACGCATGTGAGAAATTGCGTTCTTCGTTCATCAGTTTGTGAAGATGATCTTTTGTTAGTTAACCAAGATAACATTATAAATACGGATATTAATTTAAACAATGAGCATAAAGCTTGCTCAGTAGATGCGAGCGAAAAAAATAAATTTAAATTCGAGTGGTTGAATAAATCTATTAAAGTCAAACTACTGGCAAAAGTTATGGATCATGAAGAAGAAATAGAAATAAAAGTAGGGGATATATATATATATGTGATATAGATTTAGTAATAATTAGAGGTTATTTTATGAGAATTTAATGACATTACGTTTTACAACTCAACGTAAAAGTGTAGCAGTTAATGTTTCGTAGATGTATTAAATTAGTAACTTGTCTTCTGACCTTGAATTACAAGCCAAGAGCAAGCTGCGTTTAGTTTATTGTTTTGCATCAAAATTTGAAGTATTAGGTTGAATTAAAGTGTGCTTGGAGTTTAGCAAGAATATAATCTTTGATTACGTAATTATTATTGGGGGGGGGGAGGGTCGGGATTGATTTTTATCCCTCTTGACACTGGTTTAGGAATGTCCTGATTTTAGGTTCAGAAAAAATGGTCACTTTAATAATAATAATAAATAAATGAATAAAATCAAAACTGCAATAATGGAAAAAAAAAGAAAGTTTTTGAAAACATTTTGATTTCAACACTTTTTAATGTATTTCTATCATGTATAGAAAATGGGGGGGGGAGGGAATTTTGTACTATCGTTTTTTATGAATGGAGTGATATATTACTAGAAGAAATTACTGTACAAAAACAGTTGTTTTTCAATCTGTAAGAACTTGGTTACCTTTTTTCCCACCATAAATTGACCTTTCTTATAAGAATATAGTGTACTGGCTGGTGAGAAAATGTATACATGCATATATATATATATACTATATATATATATATACATACATATGTATTATATATACACATACGTATATATATATATATATATATATATATATATAATTTTTTTCACGTTAAATTTTGTATTCGGGTAGAGTTCAGCTTTTTTGATCAGCTTGCACTTTCATGCCTGTATATCATTAATCATGCGTGTCATAAAAAAAAAATTAAAATTGATATTTCTAACATCCTTTTTCTGGATGTAATACATTAGAAATAGATGGGAAAAAGCTGCACAGAAAAATGCACAATTCGATATGAAATAAAGTTTTAAAAACTCATTCAGGTGTATTCATAATTCAAGTAGCAGAAGCAGACGATAAATAGTGCTTAGCGCTAGAATCGTATCTTATCAAAATTGCAAATCAACCATTTTATTTGTTGCCAAAATAAAAAGTTCCACATTTTAGATTCGGAAAATTTCAAAATCCTATTTTTCTTTTGAGTATAAAACATTTCATTCCTGCTCTGATTTCACATGCACATGATACTTTAATTAAAAAATAATCTTACAAATAATCTAATCTAAAAAAAAAATCGTTATTCTTTTATTTTTACTTCAAGAGTCTGAATCATTTAATAAACTTGCCAAATATGACAACCTAGACAGCTAAATTCTCCCTCTTTCCACTGCAGGGTTACAATTGCGAAATGGATAGAGCAAAATTAGCCTTTTGCAATAGTTTTTCATCAATATCTCCTAAAATAATTCAAATTTCAAAAAAATTGCTTCGAGGTATGTCGGGACCCGTCCCATCCCGTCCTGGAGAATTTCCATACAAAATTTGGTAGGTCTAGGAACATCCGTCTAGGAGCTAGGCGACACACAGACAAACTGACATTTTACACTTTGTTTTATATATATATACACTGCTGGCCACCCAAATTGCAACACCAAGAAAAACAAGAGATATCACAACAAAATTTATTGTGTAGATAACATGTTGACCAAGTAACAAATGATTAAATTTACAGCATTCTATGAAGCGTGGTTCCTGCCAAAATCAGTACCCAGAGTAGCCGCCGTTGTTGGAGATCACAGCTGCCACACGCCTCGGCATTGATTCAAAGAGACTTTAAATGTGTTCTTGGGGTACAGCAGACCAAGCAGCTTCCACACGTTGCCAAAGTTGATCTGGTGTGACAGCTGGGGATGAACTCTGGGTCAGTCATTGAGCAACCATGGACCACATGTTTTCTATCGGCGAAAGATCCGGAGAGCGCGCCGGCCAGGGAAGCAATTCAATCTGGTGATTGACGAAGAACCCTTGGACAATGCGTGCCACGTGTGGCCGTGCATTATCCTGCTGAAATATGGCTGTTGGCAAGCCCTGAAGGTAAGAAAGGACAACTGGCTCCAACACCTCGGAGATGTAGCGCTGGCTGGTTAAAGTACCGGCAATGCGTACTAGAGGAGTGCGAGAGAGATATCCGATACCGCCCCATACCATAATACCCGGTGCAGGACCAGTGTGACGGTGCATAATGCAGCTGTTCAGCATCCTCTCTCCACGGTGTCTCCAGACTCGAATCCGACCGTCGTGGTGTTGCATACAGAAGCGTGACTCGTCAGTAAAGAGAATTTCATTCCATTCTGTCGTCCACATCCTTCTTTCATCGCACCATTGGCGGCGGAGACGTCTGTGGTTCCGCGTCAGAGGTAGACAAAGCAACGGACGTCTTGCGGACAGACCATTCTGCTGTAAACGACGTCGAATGGTACGCGCAGACACTGGATGATGCGTTACAGACTGAATCTGCTGTGATATGGTTCGTGATGTGACTGAGCGGTCCGTCACTGCCATGCGTACAATCTGCCTGTCATCACGTGACGTGGTGCACTGAGGTCGATGCGGTCGATCACGTCTGTCCGTCGTACCCTCCTGCACCCAACGATCACATATCCGCATCACAGTTGTTTGGTTTCGTCCAATACGACGACCGATTTCCCTGAAAGATAACCCACAATCTCGGTATGCCACTATCCTTCCTCTGTCAAACTCGGATACTTGATCAAAAGATGATCGTTGTTTCCTACGAGGCATAATTTATCGTTTTTTTGAAAAAAAAGCAAGAAAAACACAATTGCTGTACTTGAAACCGTCGAAATCTCCAAGCCTTAAATAGCGCTTTGAGGTGGCGCCACAGGCGCGCTTGATGTGCGTCTGCGCTGAAATTCTAATCATTTGCATATCTCACCTCAGCTAATGCATGTTGTAAATTTCATATTATTTGCATGCTTCCTTCAGGGTGTTGCATTTACGATGGCCAGCAGTGTATATATATATATATATATATATATATATATATATAGATATAGATAACAATATGAAAACAGTTACATTAAAATTTGACTAGGTAATTTAATATGACTTGACAAGTTAAAGGATATTTCAATTAAAACAGATTGCCATATTAAAAGCTGCAAACTTAACATTGCCATAGCAAAAACGCTTTAAGAAGTAGAAACATTTTAAAAAGAAATCTAACATTTCTAACTAGACGCCTTCAGCGAACAGTTTTGGCCGTCGATAGCTGCTTCTCGGCCAAAATGTGCAACCTAGAGCACTCTGGCCACTTCGCGACTGGCTTGTTCAACCTATGGCACACAGTCCTCTTTGCAACCAAAATTTGCAACCTGTGGGTTGTCCGCCAGCTAGTAATTATAGATTTATGACAAAAGCAAAATAAACGACACCAAATTAACATAAATAAAAGCTATGAAATCCAACAACGTTGAAATCAAAATCCATCTGGTTAAAAGAAATTGCTTTAACCAGCTTTGCTCAAAATTAAACGCTTATGACAAAAACATATGTCATCAGAAAGAATCTAAAACACTCAATTAAAAACTTCAAAATTAAACAAATGCTTATGGATTTGTGACGAAAATAAAACAATCGAAATAAAAGTTACGATCCAACAACATTGAAATCAAAATGCATCTGTTTAAACGAATTCAAAATTAAGCAAATGCTGTCACCAAAACAATCTAAAACACTCACACTTTTAAAATAGGATTTCACAAATGTCATGACATTAACGTTTAAAAACACTTGGCTGAGATCAATTTTAAAAAAAAAATGACTTCCACAAACAACAACAAATACGTTTTTCTCATCTCACAGAGTGTTGCCAATTTCTAAAAAAAATTCCTACAAATAGGTGTTTAAGTGTTGTGCAAATGAAATTTTACACATTCTCAATAAATTTGCCCAAAACCTATCAAATTTTTCAGTTAAGGTGACCATATTTCTGAACGTAAAATTGAGGACATGTCCCCAAATTTGAAGTGCAAAAGGAGTATTTTCGCCAGTATATGATGTCATCTAATCGATTTATGCCAGGTATTATGTTCCATGATTTTTTTTCAAAGATTCAAGGAATGATTTCACACGCACCGCTTCGTGATGGAGTTAACAATATAATTCATAGATGTCGATCTCATTCATCGATCTTTGCTTCGCTTATGTTTACTTTTTCAAGGCGTGATATCTCGCTAGGTATTTAGAGTTGAAATTACCTGCAACTCTAAAAAAGGTTCATTTTTTAGAGGTCTTTCAAACTGTACAAGAAGTTTTTCCTTTTTATTAGAGATAAAAATGTCGTTTTTATCAAAATATCAACATGGCCACTAGATGCACCGGGATCAATGAGTCGATCCTGGCACCGTTATATTCAGGACTTTTATTATTTAGATTACCACTGGATACCGGAGAGGCACACTCAATCGAAGATCAAATTCTTGCTAAGTCTCATTGCACTTGAATCAATGTCGCTGGGAAACTAAACTGCAAAAGTAACACCATCACACAGTTTCTATTATACCCTAAACTGGGCAGGAGTTTGAAAAGGAAAATCACATAGTGAAATCAGAACGTGAAACTGCCGATGGCTTGATCCGACAACCCTTATGAAACAGTATGAAACAGGAAATGCCGACGAAGGCGCACGCAATCCAATTGCGATTCACGCACTCGATTCGGGAAACAATAATTCGGATTGGCGGCATGGGACATAGAGCAACATCATTACATGCTTATAGAAAGCAAACAAAAGCTCGTCTCTAATATGAGCAACAAGATGGCTGCCAACACGGCGAAATGCCGGTAAACATTAAAACAAGCTAAGTAGGAATGTAAGTAAAAACCTTTTGGGATTATTTCATACTGTGCAGTTTAAAGATAGTGAGAAGAATAAACCAGTGCTAAAACTAAACTGGAGACTTTAATGAAAGTTGGAAGTTGATTGAAAGGTAGTACTGGGCCAACAATTTCATGCAAACAACATTTTGGCGCTCTATTGAACTTCTGAGAGAATAACTATTTTTAAAGTTTTTTTTTTTTTTTTTTTTCTCTCCAAAAAAGAACTCTATTTGAAATTTAAAATTGAATTATTTTCAATCAAGCCTTAATATTGAAGGACAGGCATCATCTATCTACACCATCAGAAGCTAAAGCTCTCAAAACGTTTCCGTTTTTCCGACAGTAGACGTCACTCCCCTCAAGACATCAAATGCACATCCGGTTGTGAATGATCTGCAGGCTTCTCTGATGAGCTTCTTAGAAATGCTGCCATACAAGAGAAGGAAATAAAATACAAAATAGAAAGAATCAAATTAAAAATTTGAGTCCTTTTTAAGTGCCATTAATGTTATATTTATTTTAATTTTACGTATTTTCCTTTTCTAAAACTATAGGAATGGGTGATCCCAGCAAATTGGAATCCAGAATTCAAAAACATTCCATAAATGCCATGACAGGCGGAATTATTTTCAAATTGTATTTTACATTGTTTTTGAGTGCACTTGTTCTTCACTTAGCTACAATATCAACAAAATTCCACAAATTCTGCATTCTGATTTGCTCTAAATAACCACCCAGGTCTCACAAAAAAAGGGGATCAATTAGTCTTGTTAATTTCAAAAAGGTATATCAATAACCGACATTGGATAAGTTACGAAATAATTTTGCACGTCGTGTAATTTGTGCATTAGAAATTATTAAATTAAATTGGTATTTAAAGCTATTTGTTGAACTTGTGAAAAATAAGTTCCCCACTCTAATTTTATTTTGCTTGTTACATAATTCTTTCAGGAAAGCCTGTTAACCAAATTGGGTTTCTAAATTTACTATTTTTAAAAACTGCATTTTTAAACTTGTGACATCAAATTAATGTTAGTCTCACTTGCAATATCTAAAACATTAATCTCATGTTATTCACGGATCTACTTTTATCCGGATGCTTTTGCAGTCATGTGATCAGACCAGAAGGTCACTTGCACCTCGATGCAGGCCAAAGTACTTAACCGAAGGCACTAAGAACTCTTTGAGATAGGGGCGTATCCAAGGGGGGGGTTAGGGGGTCATAACCCCCCACCCCCACCCATGAGGAATTTTTTGCCATACAAAATGTACATTCTTCACACCTTTATCACATGCATGTATGCATATATGTGAGTTGCAGACTGTTCGACGGATCTGGACCAAATTTGGCACACTGACTAAATAGGACAAGAGAAAGCTAATGCCGTAAAAATGAAATTAATCGGATTAATAGTTTTTTAGTTATTTTATGTTTTGTGCAATTTTCAGCCACTTTTTCCTTCTAGGAAGCGTCCTGTGAATGAAGGGGGAAAACACTCATTTCTCTCGGTTTCTTCATTCTCATGGTCATTCCGGCATGGATATACAGTGTGTTGCCATAGCAACTAGGTGTAAGTGACAGGCACGAAACGAAATGATCAGCACGCGTGGAATACCTCCCGTGTGCAAGAATAGCAATTAGTACGCATGCGTGAGTTGAGCGGAGACTAGATCTTTTGAGTCCATCCCTGTCCCTGTGCGGTTTGCTTTTCTGCTAGGATGCTTTCCGCCAGAGACAGACGGCGATAAGTATGCTTCAGTCCAGCTCGAACCATGCGGGTATAGGGGTGGGGACACTGGTGGAATTTCTGATATCAGGCAGGATGTAACTTTTATAATGAATTGTGAACCTGAGGTTATATATTTATGTATTTAAAATGTAATTATTTTCTTTAGTTCTTTTTGCAAAAAACAAAATAAAACAAATCTTTGAGTTAAATTTCATGTAATGATTGACTTTAGTGAGCTATAAAGTTATTAATTCATTAGAATCAGACTACATTATGAAGGTTATAATACAATTCGTCGTAGTTTAATGTCTATGTTAATTGTAGTTGCTAATATTTGCTACTCAACAACAGAAATTTAAAAAACACTAAAGTGTAACCTCTGTACGCTGGCAAGTCCCCTGTTCCTTTCTTTTTTTTGTTGCAGCGGGAACTCCCAGGTCCTTTTTTTTTTATCACTGCAGTGGGAGGATTCACATCCCTTCCCTTTACATCTCAAACCAATGACTGGACTCAATTTGTTCTTAGTAGTTGGGTAGGTATTAGCGATAAATGACTGAATACAGACACCTAGAAGGGGAGAAGCCTAGCCATACCCAATTCCTGGTAACCTCTGTATGCTGTCAGGTGCCGTGTTCATTTTTCTGTTGTTATTGTTGTTGCAGCGGGAAGTTCCATGTCCTTTTTTTATCATTGCAGCTGTAAGATTCACATTCCAGCCTAGCCATGTCCCATTCCCGGTAGCCTCTGTATGCTATCAGGTGTTGTGTTCAATTTTTTTTTCATTGCAGCAGGAAGTCCAATGTTCTTTTCTTATCATTGCAGCAGGAGGATTCACATTCCTTCCTTTTAAAATCTATATTTAAGGTCAATGCGCATTTCTTTTCCATTGCACGGGCCACGCTGCTAGTTAAAAATATAATTAGAGGGTGGGATAAAATAAATGGGGCATTTCTTGTTAGATCATCCAGCCAAAATGTAATTTGATATCCAAGGTCAGCAGATTTGGATGGAACATGGTGAGTTTATTCTATACATGGATCTAAGAACATTCACAGAATGTTAATTACGTCAGTCATTTCCTGAAATGTAGCCCTTTACAGTTTGGTTGAGAACTTGTAAAAATTCATGAATCCCATATCTGGCAACCATGCATACTTCCACATTTTTTACTATAAAACGATTATTTTTGAAGTTAGGGAGTTAATTTTTTAAAATTTGTTCAGAATTAAATTGTAAATTCAAATATATGATTCAATTTCAAATTTAAAGCATTAAAATAGTTTTTAAAACTCTTAAACATCAAAATTGAATTCTTTTCAGAACATAGACTTGTATGCAGAAACAGATGAATAAGGGAAGTGGACCTTGAAAATTCCTTAAACTAGGGCTGCACAACCTTTTTCAGTTTGTGAACCATATAATCGAAAAAATTCCTTACTTGGGGCTAATGCAGCAGTGCAGTTGTAAATACACCATACGTATTTGCAGTTGTAAATACATATGGTGTTTTGGGGAGAGGGGCTGTCCGTGGGGTAAATTTTAAAAAAGACCATTTTGATGGAAACATGAACAATTCTGAGTATACAGGGTGTCCAGCCTTAATGTGACCCAATAGCTAATTCCCGAACCATTCGGTTTAGATATGCACTTCCAATTTGAAAAATGTTTTTAAAAAGGTAAAGAATGTTTTTACGTGCTTTTCGAACCAAAAAACCCATTCAGAAAAAAATTACAAAAATTAAATTTTTATACGGTCCCCAGGTCCTATCACTTATATTTAGGAAAAGATGCAGTACACAAAAACAAAGTAAACACAAAAAGTTTCATTTTATTACGATAAAAACTGACCAAGTTATGGAACTTTGAAAATCATACATTTCATCCATTTTCTCGGAAAATTTCAAGAAGCTAGTAAGGGACCATCTCCAAAGTGAAATTAATTGGAACTCTGCCAGGAAACTTTCGCTCTTGCACGTCACTCTTATGTAAATCATTTTTAAATTTAAAAGTACATACATTACGTTAATATTACAATAATTGAGTACTTAAGAAACAAAATTTATTCTGTGTACGTGTAAAACATAGATAAAATAAAATATTTTGGATGAAGAAAACTTTTTAAAAGCAGTTCCAAAAAAATAGACTTATTTGCCTGCGGCTTCAGACTGATTTGCTGCAGTACTGATCATGGCAAACGTTAAAAAACTGTTGTGTAGTCGCTTGCAATTGCATACAGCCGTATTCTAATATTACGAATTCTAGTATGCGAGAACGAGATGTATACAACTGGTCTCCAGGCATTAGCTCCTGCGCCAGAACTGGACGATAAGGAAATGCACCGTACGTATGTAATATGTTCCACACCGTCGATTTTGAGTAGGAACAAGCCATGCTAATATCCTGGACACTACATTCAGGATGTGCCAGGGCATGATGACAAAAAATGGTGTAATAAAATTAGTGGGGTTTTGAGTCTTCATCAATTAGAGCTGATCAAAATTAACCTTTAGAAAGTACTAAAATCAAGCTTGCAATTTAGATTATTAAGCTGTTATGGCAGAAAAGAAATTAACTGTTACAACGGTTTTGTTGTATTATTGTCTATTCTCATGATGTTTTTTTATTTAATAAACATTTTAAAACTGAAACAAGTATTTGTAAACTAGTTTAGCAGTCAATAATAGTAAAAATAAAATAATTTTATTAAAATTAACATAAATTATAGATTTTGACATGTATACAGTGTCAGCAAAAAAGAAAAAAGTTGAATTTTAGTGAGTTAATAATGTTCACAGTTAAATTGTGCTTAAAAAAAAAAAAAAACTATAGCATGTTTTCAGGGAAATGTATGTGTAGATAATGATTATCCTATTATTTCAAAATCCTAAGAGGTTTTTTGGCATATACAGTGTTAAGAAAATGCTCTAAATATGACTTGATATAGGTGGGCAAGAGTGGCATGGCAGATGCAGATTTTTTTTTTTTTTTTTTTTTTTTTTTTTTTAGACGGCCTACTTTAAAAAATAAAACTAATATTTGCTTTAAGGTTACATTTTGCTTAGGTTGTATAAGCATTCCCCCCCCCTCCCCTAAAATTGGGCCTACTCCAAAAAAACTCTGTCTAGTCACTGTTTTTTTTCCAAAGATACGGCAAATGTAAAATTAATTTATGAATGCTGACATTACATAATTTTCCATGTCACTTCATGATTTTCCAGGTTTATAGCTAAAATTTTCAATTTCCCTTAACTGTTACTGTTAGAGTAACATTTTCTTGCTATTACAGGTTTTTCAGTTTTTCTTGACAGTTGGCAACCCTGCACATACCAAAAATCCTCCCATCATTCTAGAGTAATCACATGATTATTATTTATGCCTAATTTCCTTGAAAACTTATTATAGGTTTAACTGTCAACCAGTGGTGTATCATGATCTCAAGCATACGAGAATCTCATGCAGATTTAGGATTTTTCACTACTCTACATATAGAAATACACACACACATACATATATACATACAACATGCCCTAAAAACATTGGCTTAGGCTTTTATTCCTAAAATATTGATCGTGGACAAATACAATAAATTAGAAAATTACATTAAAAAAAGGTACCGAATTTTATGGTATCGAATAAAATTTTCGAAAGATTAATATAACTGAACACAAAATTAATATTTTTATACGGCACCTGTACAAAAAAATTCTCAGTTAGTAAAATATGCCCTACTTACTATTGAAGTGATGTACAAAGTTTCAGCCTTTTACTTTGTAATTACTTTGTTTGATTACTTATCTGTAATAGATAAAGAATTAAAGCATGTTACCACTTTCTTAAGACATCCTGTATAACACAATCAGATTCCATATTTACCTGCATACAGAATTGTACAAACTGTAAACACAGGGGCGAGGAGGGGGGGGGGGGAATGGACACAGCACAATACTTTTCCTGCAATAGGAGGTAATCTACAGAAACAAAGATTTCCCTTGATGTTGAAGGAGCCAGGTGCTATGCTTGCCCAGTAGACTTAACTCTTTTTGAAGAGCTGTTTTATTGGATGAAACACCCTACAGTACATCTTGCTTTTTGGAGATTAATTGAAAAGCTAGCAGCAAGCAGATAACTTCCGAAGCCATTTATGATTGAGTTTGTTGCTATTATTTGCAGAGAAAGGGGGCTTTTGAAAAGAATATTTTGTTGATACATGCTACCTAGATCCCCTTGAGTATATGCCACTGCTGTCATGACTGCCTCATGAAAATTCAGCTTTTTTTTTTATTTTTTCCTGCACTGTATTCATGCCAAATACTTGTTATCTAACCTATATTAATTTTATTAAAATTTATTTTTACTATTATTGACTATTAAGTCACAGTTTATAAATACTTGTTTTAGTTTTAAATGTTTGGCAATTATTGACAGTTTAAATATAATTAAATAGTGTCTTTCCAAATCGGTTTTTATTTATTTATTTTTTTTAAATTTATTTATTTATTTATTTTTTGTTGTTAATAAAAGTTATATACTGTAAAGATAAGGCTTTGAAAATCATCTTTTTAAAATTTTGTTTTATTAAATTAAAACAACATCATGAGAGACTAAGCATTAATACAACCAAACTGCTGTAGCTGTTAATTTATTATCATTTAAAGTTTATTTGTCTAAAATACAAGTTTGATTTTAGTACTCTAAAGGTAAACTTTGATCACTCTAAATTGATGAAGACTCACAACCCCATTAATTTTATTATATCATTTTTAGCATTATTTTTTGTCCAGTTTTTAATGGCATGATTGGTTCAAGGAGTTTTCAAGGTCTACTTCGCTTATTTGGCACTGCAGGCCTTGGTTCACAAGTGGGCTGTTGCACCAATGTTTAACTTCTCTCATTCATCAATTTCTGAGTACAAGTCAATGATCTCAAAAGAATTCAATTTCGATGTTTAAGGGGTTTTAAAACTACTATAATGGCTTTAAATTTAAAACTGAACTATACACAGTAGGAAGTCTGGAATCCTTAGGACTTCGGCAATTCCGGATGTTGGATTTTTCCAGATTATGGATCATGAATATAAATTGACAAGTGTTAAGCTTTAAAGTTAAAATACATTAAAGTTCAGTTATGTGGAAACACAGAATGACGGATACGTAAATCTTCCGGATAACTGAGCTTGTTAAACAAAAACAAAAATGAAAGAAAAAAATTAGGGGATTTTTTTTTTTTTTTAATTATGTTCCCCGACTAGGGCTTTGGAAAGGATTGGTGGGGAGAGATAAGAATCCACCTGGAAATATTTTAGAATGCAGACAAACGTTTATATTAAAGAGTTTAATTATGTTTCATAGAAGATAAAATCTTCTTAAGTCATTGGGGTAAATTAACCCTTTCTGGACGGGCAGTGCATATTGGCAGCCATGCAAAATTCACAGACGGACATACATACATGGTGTCATCATGCAGAAAATAATATAATATGGAACATAATATGAATTTAAGAATCTTCATGTAAATAAGTTCAGCATTAAAAATCTGCTATCCTCCAGTATAATTGGCATAGTGACGCTTTTGAGCATTTTTGTTATTTCAAGATTCGGCAGTTGTCTAAGAAAAGGGTTAAAAGTAATTGTGATGTCTAGCTTAACGCTTTTACTACTCGGAATGCTGGATAATCGAGCTTTTATGAAATAAAGCAGAAATCATCATCAAAACAAAGAGTCAGCTGTAATGTAAAGAATTAATTTTTCAATTATCCTTATCAGTATTTTATTTGGATTTATTGAACATTTCTTTCAATGTAAGCTGTTTTAATTTTGGCTTTTGTACTAAAAGTTTCTTTTAATTTTATAAAGGGACATAATTTCTGATTCAGTTATAAAATTCCTCTGTTCAAGTCCTTTGATCGCCGAATCCAAATTTCCAACTAAATTGCTTATCGGAATTTTATCTTCCACAACATCATCTTCTTCACTTTCCTAACTGTTGGACAAGAGCGGCTCCTGTGAGGGGGGCTATAGGAGCCATGGCCCCCTCCGAAATTTTGTTTTAGAACTTCAGATTCGCATACTTCATGACTTCACACATTCAATTTGCATTTTGAACAATTTATAGGCCTATTTAAAAAGTTCTATGGCCCCCTCCAAGGATTCAGTCTGGAGCCGCCCTTGCTGTCAGAGGCAGTGATATTGTCTTGATTTAAAACCATATTGCATATTTCTTCATCTTTCAATTGGTTGATGATAGGTGCATCATCGTCACAATGCAATATTTCAGTTATGTCATTTTCATTCAACGTAGTACCATCTCCAAATTCCGAAATGATTTCATTAATTGAAGAAACTCTTTTCTTTGGACTGTTGGAATCCCTCAAAATTGGCCTCTATGGCAGCATCCTCGTCACCAAAAATTATGGTTGCCATAAATTGTGCCAAGCATTTTTTTAAATGTCAGCGGATATCTCATCCCAAGATCTTGCAATGTTCCAGCTGTTTTGATGTTGTATTCTGTAATAAAATCTTGATGGTTTCACCACCATTCAAAAAGTTGAGCATTGCTTTAAGAAAGTGGTTTTTGTATCTGCAATTAAATACGTGCAAAACCCCAATATCCATTGATTGTATCAGGGATGTACAGTTCGGCGGTAAGAATAAAATCGAAACATTTTCCGTCACAAACATCGTTGCAAGGGAAATGCTGTGTGGTGTACAGTTGCCTAAAATTAAAATAATTTTGGCATTATCTTGAAATCCGACAGATTTCAAATGACGCTGAGCTTTCGGTATGAAATGGTTTTCAACCCATTCTTTCATTAACTTCTGCATTAACCATCCTCACTTATTTGAGCAATAGAGGACGTGGAAAACTTTTAATTCCTTTAAAAGCACGGGGTTGTTTATTCTTTTCTATCACAAGCAGTTTACATTTATGCATTCCCGCAGCATTAGCACATGCCAACACTAGCTGCCATAGTTGTCAACCTCTCCTTGTAATCTTTTATGCCAGTTGGGACTTTCTCATCAGATGTAGCTAGTGTTTTTCGAGGTACGTAATGCCAAAATAGTCCCATTTCGGCATTGTAAAACTGCTCCGGGGACAATTTTTCATTGGCCAAGAGTTCCGCAAATTGTGCGACGAACAATTCAGCTGCTTCAATGTCAGCTGAAACTCTTTTGCCGGAAATCTGCAGCTGCCGTATTCTGTGTTGAATTTTAAATTTCTTTAACTATCCTGTGGAATATGTGCAGTTAGTTTTCAAATCCATATGGACAAGAAATTGTTTGGCTTGAGCCATTAGCATAGGTCCTGTTAGCAGTACTCCCTCGTTCCAGTGCTGTCTCACTCATTAATCATGACTTTATCATGAATGTCACTTTTTGTATGACGAATGACTTTTCTGTCATTCATTGCGATGGTCTGAATCAGCAAAGAAGTTTAACAGTTCCTTTTTCTGTTTTTTCAAGTCATAAAGAGTTGACTTTCCTACTCCATACTCCTGACACAGCTTCATCACCGATGTGCCTTTGACCATTTTTTTCCAGAAGTTCTACTGTTTGCTTAATGGACAAAGAGATGTATTTTCTCTTTGCTGATCTGAAAGGCATCTCGGAGTCAAAAATTCTTTTCACTATATCCAGAAACAACT
Organism: Cheiracanthium punctorium; assembly: GCA_038373885.1. Lineage (NCBI taxonomy): Eukaryota > Metazoa > Arthropoda > Arachnida > Araneae > Cheiracanthiidae > Cheiracanthium > Cheiracanthium punctorium. Next base: position 69,577 of record JAWZYV010015852.1, on the reverse strand, counting down.
AACATAAGCAAACAAATTAAAAGCAAGAAACATTTAAATTTGTAACACTTGCAGAATGCAGCTTTGCCTATCACTATGTAGGAGTGCCTCCTAAAGAGCCTTTCAGAATTTATCACATTCCTTCTTTAGAAAACAGGTTGTCTAACATTCCATTCTACCCAAACATGTTCTCAGACAGAGGGTGAGCGAGGATGGCCGGCAGAGTCGTATTGGCGCATTCTGTGGGCACAGCTGTAGCGTGTTGTCAGTGGAGAGGTTGGTGGGGGAGGAATTGAAATGCCCTGCACTTTTCCCTTTCTATACGCTAGAGGTTAGCTTATGTAAAAGACAGTACAGTCAGAAATAGTACCTAAGAAAGAAACAGAGGCAGTTTTTGAGAAACAGGAGGGAATAAAAAAGTTTTTGAAGATAAAAAATGTCCGGATTATGGATCGTTCTGGTTATTGGACGTCCAGATTTTGGACTTCCTACAGTAAATATCTCACATGTTAGATACATAAATTGAATGAAGCATATTTTTTTCAAAATATTTTTAAAAGCTTTTATAAACTATTCATTAAAGTATAAATTTTAATTTCAGAAGAGACTAAATATAAGAATTGTTATGTATTGGTTTGTTTGAAAGCCTTAGCATCTCCTTTTCCCAGACCCTTACCACCTATCAATTGGGTCACCATACTAACACCTTTCTTGCAACAAAGTGAAGGTTGGTTATTTATTTATTTATTTATTAAGTATTATTTTACTTATAAGTAAAATAAATGATGGCTTTTCATGTATTTAGTATGTTCTTTTCTATTAATAGTTTATTTTCAAATAAATTCACCATTAGAATAATTAAAAAGTCATTTATTTAAATGCTGAATGTGATTTTTGATAGATTAATTCCTTAGTATGTAATTTTTATCTTACAAGTTACACACATATACATATATATGCAGGGTTTCCCAAAAAGATGGTAACAGGCTTTAATTCTTTATTGGAGATAAGTGGTCAGTGCAAATTGAAAAAAGCTTCAAAATTAGGTCGGAAATAAAGAAAACTAGCTGAAGTACCTGTCCTTGACGGGTTAGTGAATGCAAATTTCCAAAAAGCAAGAACTTCCGTCAGCATTGTAGGAGTACACAGAATGGATGTAGTATGTTGCCAAAGTAAAGAAAGCGAAGTTATAATTTTTATGTATTGTTAAAATATTACAGGTTAGAGAGTCACTAAGTAATATCATTTCATTCGCTTTAGTCGTAATTATGGGATGCGCGAACGAATTTTTACGCATACTGAAATAATTTTCGCAAAATCTCAAAATCTAATCAACATTTTTGAAAAATTTGAAGCCTAGAATTTAAGTTGAGTGACAACCTATCATGTCACCCAATTTTGTTTCATTCCCTGCAGTCTTTATTTCGTGAGGCTTGAACAAAATTTCAGCATTCTAAAACGATTTTTGCAAAATCTCAAAATGTAATCAAAATATTTTAAAAATTCAACGCCTATAAATTAAGATTAGCAACTACCTATCATATCACTAAATTTTGTATCATTCGTATTAGTCGTTATTACGTGATGTTTGAGGAAATTGAAACTTATTTTGAGAGAATTTTCACAAAATCTCAAAATTTAATAAAAATGTTTAAAAAATTGGACACCTATAGTTTATGTTGAGCAACCATCTATCATGTGACCCAATTTCATATCATTCGCTTTAGTCGTTATTACGTAATGCGGGAACAAAGATTCACTCAGTTTTAAACGATTTTCACAAAATCTCGAAATGGGATCGATATTTTTTAATTAGATGCTTATAGTTTAAGGTGAGTGACCACCTATCATTTCACCAGATATCATTTTTTCACCTTTGCAGTTATTACGCGATGTTCGAACACAAATTTACGCAGTTTGAAATGATTATCTCAAAATCTAATCAAGATTTTTTTTTAATTCGAAGCCTATGTTTTAAGCTGAGTGAGCACCTATCATGACACCCAATTTCATATCATTCGCTTCAGTCGTTTTTACGTGATGCTTGAACACAAATTTACGCGGTTTGAAAGGATTTTCGCAAAATCTCAAAATCCAATTAAGATTTTTTTTAAATTGGACGCCTATGTTTTAAGTTGAGTGACCACCTATCATGACACCCAATTTCATATCATTCGCTTCAGTCGTTTTTAAGTGATGCTTGAACACAAATTTACGCAGTTTGAAACGATTTTCGCAAAATCTGAAAATCTAATCAAGATTTTTTTTTTAATTCGACGCCTATGTTTTAAGTTGAGTGACCATCTATCATGACACCCAATTTCATATCATTCGTTTCTGTCGTTTTTACGTGATGCTTAAACAAAAAAAGCGTCACCGACAGAATGACAGACAGACAAACTTTTTTTTGAGGGTCGCATCGGATTCCCGGGTGCTTGAAACGGATAGAAATCGCAAAATTTTTGAATTCCAAGAAATGTACAGACAAAAGTCTAATTTTATTGGGGCACATTTTACTATGGGAATTTTTTTGGGGAACGCACATAGCATATTCTAAAGTAAAAATAGCAATGTTTCTTTAAGTTTTGAAGGAAAAAGGTTTTAAAATGAATGTTTTTCTAAACAAGTTGGGGGGCACATGCCCCCTTCTGTCCCTCCAACCCCTCTGTCCGACGATATGCTTATGTCTCAACTTAGCAGTAAAGTACTTTTAAACAGTCTATGAGAAGTAGGGGAGGAAGAGTTTTCTTAATTTAACACTATTTTAAAACTGGATTTAAGCCATCGTTAGTTAAATCAAAACTGCTTAACTAATGCATTGTGCACAAAATGAAAGTACTCAGTTTGCAAACCTGCATGAAGAAAACATTTTGAATTTTTGGTAATTGATGATAAGTCACAAATTGTTAATCATTGGACCAGTGCTGAAATAATTTCCCTCTGTTTCAAAACCAGAGGAAAACAATTCTGAAACAGAATCAAATGCTGGAGAGAAAGTTGAAAAACTTTCAGTATCTGAAGAAATTTCCATGAGAGATCAATATTTTAAATTCCTATAAACACAAGACTGTAACCAAAGTAGAATTATTAACTGTTCACAGGCTGCAAGAAAAGTTATTTCTTGAGAGATTGCAAATTCTAAAATAAATCAAATACATTGTATAACAAACAAACTTTAATTCTTTTAGTAATTTCTTCTTTTTTTCTGCAAATAAATAAATTGCATATTTTTGCTTTTTAAAGTAGTATTTGTATTTAAAAATTATTTTTAAGCATTATATTTATGTGTTCCAACTATATTTTAATATGTTTACCAGGAAAGTTTAATGATATAAGTGAATGATCTGTGTAACGCAAAATTCTATGTAATGCAAAACCTTGCATTTCAAGGTTTGCGTTATAAAGGTCTTCTGCTGTATACATACAGTCAAATCCCGCTATAGTCAACATCGCTTATAATGAACTCCCGGATATAATTAATGAAATGTTTGGTCACATGTTGTGCAGTACACATATGTTATTTTTTATGGATATAATGAACTAAATAAATGAGGAGGTTGGATATAATAAACTTTTTCTATCTGACTGTTTTTATGTATTTTAAAACCATCCATTGAGTGGAATGTAGCTATAAGCATTTTTTTCTGGTTTGTCTTTATCTCCCTTCTTCCTCCCTAAACAAAGGTCATCCCCGGCAGTTGTTGCACCTGTAAGAGGTCAGGGGATGCAATATCCATTTCCTGGAAATTCAGGGAAAACGCAAAATAATGCTTACTCATCATTAATAAAAAAGATGGACACAGATCGATGTTGAAAAAGGCCTTCCTTTTTCTGGTTTTTACTCTTAGTTCAGTTAAAGAAGCCTGAAAAGTGTCAATGGCGAGTAGTAAACGTAAAACGTTCTCCATTGAAGATAAAATGGGCATAACAAAACTGAAAATGGATTCAATTAAGCTGATATCTGCAGGGATTATAAATTATTTAAATTTATAGTTTGTAACTTGTGGAAAAATAGGCAGTTAATAATTTCTTCTCATGAAAAAAATTTAGATGCCTGAGAAAAGCATATCACAAGGATGTTGAAGAAGCATTACTGAAGTGGTTCAGCATTCAAAGAAGCCACAATACGATGCCAATCTTCCAGTATCTGGACAAATGCTTCAATCAAAAGCAGATGAATTTGCCAAGCAATTTGGTGAGACCACTTTTATGTGTTGGAATAAGAAACAAATTAATGTAAATTCAGGAAAAATGGGAGTTGGAGAATCTTGAAGTGTTTCCATATCTGATATTGGGGATTTGAAAAAAAAATGTATGGAATATCTCTCATCACTATGTAGAGAAAGACATATTCACTGTCAATGAAGCTGGATTGTCTTATAAAATGAAATCTAACAAATTAAAGTTTAAAAAAGAAAAGTGCTCTGGTGGTGAATTTTCAAAAGTGCAATTCACAATCCTGGTATGTGCTGATATGAATGGATCCAAGAAGTGCAAACACTTCTGGTAATCGATAAATCTCAAAAGCCAAGATACTTTAAAAATGGTAAAAACATTCCAATTTCATATAAAGCTAATCCTAAAGCATGAATGACATCTGATCTATTTGAAGAAGAGATTTGGAAGTGGGATAAAGAACTATCGACCTCCTCCCCCCCCCCCCCCCCCCCCCCCAATTAAAAAAAAAAGTTGCTGTTGATCGATAACTGCACAGCTCATTCAGATGTCGAAAACCTGAAATGGATAAAGATTGTTTTCTTGCCTCCAAACAGTGATGGCGCCAGACTTTCCCCGACGGGAGGGCCATCTTCCCCGACAGGGGGGCCAAACGATAACAAACCCCCCCCCCCTCAAATTTTACATTTCAGTACTTGCACAGCCTCACAAAAAAGTATTCGAGTAAGAGATAAATTTCCTACTTTGGTTTCGTATATTAAAAATTATTATGATGAGATGGTCATTAATTATCTGTTCTTGGTTAATAGGAAAGCCCAGTGATTTTCACCAAAGTCGTAGTTAAAAGAGACATTACGAAGGCAATTGTCAGCAGATCAGGTAACCCTGCTTACCCTAGAAATGTATATCTTGTTCGCTGGTTCCTTCGAATCCCGAGAAACATACTCCGAGTTGCAGATAATCAATATTCAGTATATGAATATCGTATAATTCCAAGCAGAATGTGAATGGAAGTGAACGGAACCTCTACGGTCAGCTCAGACACTTCGAATGGAATTTTTTATCTGGTTGTAAAACTTCCTTCGTTTTTCTAAACCAACAAATTCTCTAAAAAAATCCCCGACGACATTCCCCGACAGGGGGGCCAGTGATCCCCGACAGGGGTGCATGGCTCCCCTGATCACCCCCACTGGCGCTACCCCTGCCACCAAATACAACATCTTTAATGCAGCCGATGAATCAAGGGGTAATTCAAAGCTTAAAATGCCTTTACTGAAAACAGATGATTTTAAGGATTTTGGAGGATTATGAAAAAGGTGTTGATTGCAATATTTCACTCATTGATTCCATACGAATGCTAAAAAATCTTTGCAAGTTGTTACAGAAACAACCATTCATAATTGTTTTCATTACACTGGTCTGTCAAAAGATGTTACTGAAGAAAATGACGATGAAGATGACAACTTTGCCTTTAGTGAAATGGATTAAAAAACATGGCATCACGACATTTATGGAGTTTGATATGGAGCTTTTCAAAAAGTGCAATAAGGGTGTCATTATAGCTGAAGATCTCTCAAACATTGTTGAGGAAATTAAATTAAAAAATTGTGACATTTAAAATTGTTCATCTGATTCAGATGGAGAAGTTGAAACAAACTAAAAGCAACCTTCTCCCCATGATGGATGTCAAAGCAGCAATTCAAGTTCTGAACAAGTTTTTATGTACACAAAATATAGATCCGAGAGTGATGGAAACATTTTGGTACTTCGACAGAAGCATGGATAAATTTTTTCTTGAATCAGCCTATCATCAGTTAAAGATTATTAATTTTTTTTACACAAGACATAAAGCAAAAACTAATGAAAGTAAGTTAACATATTTTTTGTTTTTTTTTATTCATTTAGTATTTAAATTTATTAGTCACTTATTTAAACAATGTGTATTTCGAGAGAGGAGTTCGGAACTCTTTAGTTAAAATTTCTTGCAGAACAGATATAGAGTGAACTCCCAGTTATTGTGAGCTGATATTTTGGTCCCTTGAAGGTTCACTATAATGGGATTTGACTGTTATATATATTGGAACTTTATATGAAACGTGAATTTTTATAAATTTTTCCTTAGATAAATTTATTTATGAAAAGTTAAGGAATATAAAACATAGGATTGGATGTACATATTCTAGTGCATTGTAAAGTTAACTTAATTTCGTACTATTGTTATAGTTTATCTGTATTTGCTATTTCTTTTAATTGATATCCTTATAAGAAGATCATACTGCACATGTTTATTTCTTTTAACAAATACCTATATGTATTACGTAACTAAACTTGTGAGCAACAATGTATTTAACTTCCTCTCTGCAAATAATGAATTTTTTCCCCTTCCCAGAATTAGAAGCAGTTGAAAATGCTTTAAAAATTGCTGTCTATCAGTGTAATGGGTCTTCTTATGCTGTGAATATAATTTCCTCATTCTGTAATCCACCTCTCATCCATACATTACCTGTAAGTAAGTTTTTTTTTTTAAACAAAGTATATTGGTTAGTACTAATTTAACAGATTAAAATTGGCTGGTAGGATGTTTGTATTATCCAGACAGTAAAACAAGAGCAAAACAATATCTGAAACTGTAAAGGTCAGTTTTTATTAATATTGTGCATATTCATTATCTCAAATGAATTTTAGCCATTCGCAGATATATGCATAAGATTTATTGTTAAGTTTGCTATTTTATTGACTTCAAAATCTATTGTAATGGGATCTTTTCCGGCTAATCGGGATAAAGTGGTGCTCTGTTTATTAAATTTAATGTCATTGATGTGTTCATTTTTTCGTTCTCCGATTTTCCATCTGGTCACTCCAATATAGCAACCTTTATTTTTTGTTTCGTCAAAAGTTAAATTAGTTTTGTAAATGCCAGCAGTTTCTATAAAATTCTCTTTCACTTTGTGATATCTGGATGCATATAATTTCTTTTGATTCTTTTTATAGTAGAATTTATGGCTTTATGCACAAAGTCATCTTTGTTGTCATGTGTAAATGCTATAGTATTTTTTTGTATTTTGGCTTGCACAAAGGTTTTAAATTTTAAATAAATTTAAAAAAGGAAAGGAATGGACCATTGACTTAAATTCGGAAATATATAATACTTTTAAACTTTAAAAAATACAAATAAAATTATTTAAAATTTCACTTTTATGCGTATGTTTTTTCTTATTCTCTTTGTCTGATTTTCACTGAAACCTTTACACATTTCCTCTGTAAAAGTCCTATACAATATCTTATTTTTTATCTGTTTTCAGTTAAAAGTACAATTTTCATTTTACTTCAGGAACCGAGCTTCAAAGTTCTCTTAGACAACATGCATGAAATTACATTGGCACTGCCTCCTGCAAAATTACAAGTATATCTGCTAACTATTATAACACTTACTTTGAAAAAAGATGATAAGTTGGAAACCCTTGGAAATAAAACTTTACAGGTAATAACTTAAGTATATGTAGTAAAATTTCAGACTTCTTTTTCTCACTTTCTTCTAAATACAAAGATAATCCAAAAAGTTAGGTCTCCTATATTTTGGGGACATATAGAAACTGTTAATGAGGTTGTTGGCTCATTGTGAGTGGAGCTTCCTCCACTCCCAAATAAGCACGCCGGCACTTCACTCAGATACTCAATCTTGTCTTTGTTCAGTGCCACCTGTTGAACACTACTGCCTAGTGCAAAGTTCGCACAGTTATTCTTTTTTTTTATGCAAAAGTCGTTAAACCGGTTGAAATGCATTGCCAATTGATGGAAGTGTATGGACAGGTCTGCAAGCTCCATGACAACGCCCAGCCACACGTTGCCCCTCAAACCGTTGATCTCCTGTAAAAACTTCGGTTGGAATGTCATCACCCACCAGACAGTCTGGACTTGGCTTGGCAACTAGCACCTTTGAGCAACTAGCATCTGTTCCCCAAGTTTAAGAAAGATTTTTCTGGTCAATGGTTCTGCTCCAACAACAAGATTATTAAAGATCAGGTTCAACACTTCCTGAAGGACATGGCAGCAAGCTGGTGTGACATGAGCATTGTAAAACTACAACAGTGTCTACAAAAATATATCGTCTGGAATGGCAATTATGTTGAAAAATAAAGCATTCTTCAACCTTTTAAATGATGTAACTATTATATAAAATAAACAGTTCTTTGTATATCTAAAAATATAAGAGACCTTACTCTTTGGATTTCCCTCCTGCTTTGTGTCAGCTATTCATAAATTCAGTGTACTCATACATTATTACTAGGTCAGTGTTTCTCAACCTTTTTTGGTTGATGGCACATTGAAAAATCTGAAATTATTTGTGCCACATCTGAGTATAAAAAAATGCAAAAGTTATGTGATTTAAAAAAAGTATTTATTTATTTATTGGACAAATTAAATCTATTTGTGGTTCCAAAGCTGCCAGACATTTTTTGGATTTCATAGTCAACTATTGAAGTCTTTCTCGTTTTTTGGACTTAATTTTTGTCACAGCTGAAAATCCATATTCACAGTACCCTGATGATGCAAAAGGCAAAATTTTAATAGCTTTCAAGCTGATTGCAGGGTACACATTTTTGCCAGAAAACTCTAACTCATTCAAATTTTTCCCGAAGAATATAAAGCAGTAAAACATATATTCATGTATTCAATTTTAACTCAATTTCATAGTCATCACTTACTGCAACTATACAGTTGTCTTCTTAACCGTAACTGTATGCATGTGTGCGGTTCAGTGTTAATTTTGTTCACTTGCCACTACCACGCTGTTTGATTAATAAGCACGTTGAATCCATTAATATCTAGTATATTTTGCACAATCATTATTTAATAACTGAATAACATACATTACAGTTAGCAACTGTGAATTTATAAAAAAAAATTTATCCAACAACTTCTTTCTTTCTTTTAGGGCATTTTGAAATCTCTAAAACAAACTGGGTACAAAGAACAGTCTAAAAAAATATTACAAGATGCTTTCATTTCTGTTTTGAAGCATTTCAAAACAAAAGAAAGCTACATGATTCAGTATCTGCCTTGGATAGCTGAGACAATTCTATTGTTGCCTGAGGACATGCAAACTTCACAACTACAAATGTCAGGAAGTGTTGATGAGGTTGCTGTTTTGACGATGATCTGGTGTTACTTCATCAAGACTGGAAAGAAATCAATCTCAAATCTTCGCTCGTGTATTGAAGAAGGGAAATGCTGCTCTCCAGAGTATGTTACACTGTAGTATTTTGTAGTCACATTTTAATCACTTTCCAGCAAAGTTGGAAAATGTTCTTTTACAAGAGCACATAAAGAAATGACTATTACATCATGGTTCATGAGCATTCAGGCTTATAGTGCATTTTTAAGATACCTGTTTCAAGTACAATACACAGGGATCGATCCAGGTTGTTTTTTTTCAGACTGCCATTTCTGTGAAAACTATGTAATTTTATGAATTTCAACATCAATTTTTGTGAATTTGGATACCAATTTTTCTAAAATTCACTTTTTTTAAACAAACTAAAATATACAGTATAATTCTTATGAAGGATGTTTTAATCAGTTTTTTTGTGAAGGGGCTATTTTAATTGATTATAATCTTGTGAAGGGTCTGTTTTAATCAATTGTAATTTTGTGAAGAGCCCTTTTTAGTCAATTGTAATTTTGTTAAGAGCCCTTTTTCATCAATCGGGCTGTAAGACAGACCCAAATTTTGCCTGCATCAATTCCTGGTACAATTTCTATATGCTTAATGAGGTTTATGTCGACATGATCTCTACTAAAAAAAGTGGATGTAGTACTGCAGGATCAGCCCATAGACTATGCTATAAGAACTAGCCGCCTTCGGTGACCAGTTTTGGCCACTGATGGCTGCTTTACTATCAAAATGTGCAACCAAGAGCACCAGGACCGCTTCGTTACAGGTTGTGCAACCTACGGCACACAGGCATCTTCATGACTGAAATTTGCAACCTACGGGCTGTCTGCCTCCGGCAACCAGCTGGTCCAACCGCTTCATGTCCAGCCTATGCAACATACAGGCCACTTTCACACTTTTCCGTGAGTGGCCGCATCTGGCGACCAGCCGGGCCGCCAACGGCTTTTTCGTGACCAAAAAGTGCAACCTACGGGCTACCTGCCTTCGGTGAACCACCTGGTCTGCCAGAGAGCTTCTTAAAAAAAAATGTGCAACCTACAGGCCGTTCGCCTGTAAATTGATTATAATCGTGTGAAGGGTCTGTTTTAATCCATTGTAATTTTGTGAAGAGGCCTTTTTAGTCAATTGTAATTTTGTTAAGAGCCCTTTTTCATCAATCGGGCTGTAAAACAGACCCAAATTTTGCCTGCATCAATTCCTGGTACAATTTCTATATGCTTAATGAGGTTTATGTCGACATGATCTCTACTAAAAAAAGTGGATGTAGTACTGCAGGATCAGCCCATAGACTATGCTATAAGGTGACCAGTTTTGGCCATTGATGGCCGCTTTACTACCAAAATGTGCAACCGAGAGCACCATGACCGACCAGTTGAACAGATTCACAAAGTCTACTTTACTGGTCAGCAATTTTTTTAAAGCGAATTTTTACGGGCCAGCGATGCTGGACGGCTTGCCAGGTAGTAATTATAGATTTACAACAAAAACAAATTAACCTAAATAAAAGCTATAATCCAACAACATTGAAATCAAAATCCATTAAAATAAGTTTTCACAAAAACATTGCATTTAAAAATCTTTAGCTTTTAAAAACACTGTGGTTTTTCAACTGAGGAAAGCCCATGGCAACTTTTTAAGAAGTTAAAAAAAACATCCCACAACAATAAATTCAAAATTTAACACTTCTGAATTTACGACAAAAACAAAACAAATGTCCCAAAACAATCTAAATAAAAGTTACGATCCAACAACATTGAAATCAAAATCCATCCGGTTAAATGAATTCAAAATTAAATAAATGCTTATGACAATGCCTTACAACAATCGAAATAAAAGCTACGATCCAACAACATTGAAATCAAAATCCATCTGGTTAAACGGAATTCAAAATAAACGCTTACAACAAAAACAAAATAAACAATTCTAAAACACGCAAACACTTTTAAAATACGATTTCACAAATGTCATGCCGTTAACATTTAAAAAAACTCAGGTGAGAGCAATAGAAAAAAAAAAGCGTGACTTCCAAACACAATAACAATATACGTTTTATGTTTCCAATTCTAAAAAAGAATTCCTACAAATAGATATTGAAGTGTTGTGCCAAGGCTAAACCTGATTGGTGAAGTATGGTTATCCAGGTGAAGTACAGTTATCCAGTTTAGCCTTGGTTGTGTAAACAAAATTTTATGCATTCTGAATAAATTTGAGCAAAATCTATCAAATTTTTCAGTTAAATAGAGCTTAAATAAGGTGTATGCTGTTTTTATGACATCATCATCTTAATCAATCTCTGCAAGAGATTATGTTCCATGATTTTTTTCAAAGAATCGGGGGAATGAATCATTTGCTTTTCTTGTGTTTACTTTTTCAAGGCGTGATATCTCGCTAGACATTTAGATTTGGGAGACGCTGCAAGTTTAAAAAAGGTTGATTTTTTAGAGATCTTTCGAACTGTATAAAAAGAGTTTGCTTTTACTATTTAGATAAAAAGTTGTTTTTATCAAAATTTCAACATGACGACAGATGCACCAGGGTGATGAGTCGATCCTGGCAGCATTACATACAAGACGTTTATTATTTAGATTATAGCAGAGGTGTTTGTGGTCTGGTTATATCCGGAATTCTGGGTATTTTTAGCATGTGATAACCATTATTCTGTTTTCTTTTTTTAACAAAGAACAAAAATTGTTCTGAAAATTATCTCAAACATTCCAATTTCAATCTTTTCCCCCAGTTTTTGTGAATGATTGTTTTTTCTTGAGCATTCCTTTATTTACATCTCCAATGTCATAGGATTAAAAGTTAACCTTTATATTTACTTTTTTACAGATGTATGTTGGTTAAATACATTTATTATTTTTTTGCCAAGTTGGGTTTGATTTTTAAGGTCAAGTTTGCATAAAAGATTTGCATATCTTTATGAAATATTTATTGGCAATAGCTAATGAAATTTATAACATTCTATTTTTCTGATTTAAAAAGACAGGACTTGTTATAATATTGATTAAAATTAATAAAAAGTACTCTAATTAAGGCAAGAATCTGTCCATAGTAATCCTTAAATCATTTTTTTATGTTTGCAGTAAATATTTAATTATTAATGACATGTGTTTTGCTAGATTTTTGATGAATTTTTTTTCTGTATAACATTATAAAGACTTGGAATAGAAATACATATTTTTTCCCTGTTTGAAAGAAAGATTATTTATTCATTGATGATTACCAACATAAGAGTAAAATGCTATTTTTTTTCCCTCACACTTTACGGGGTTTTTTAGAAAGTCCCACAATCATCCCTGAAATATGGATTTTAAAAAATGCTTATGTATATTTATTGCTTTAACTTGTTTGCTGCCATCATTGCAGCGCTACAATATCTGAGATTCCCTTTCTGTGGCTGTTGTTGCTTCTTAACCTTGCTAAGGTGGTCAGATCTTTTTTAATATTCATACCAAATTTATTCCACCTAGATTTACTTACAATTAAATATTTTTCAAAAATATTTTTTGAGATTGTTTAAATAGTAACTATTCAGGCATATGCTTTTTTTTTTTTTTTTTTTTTTTCAAATTGTAGTTTTGTTGTATGTTACACAAGTCTTTCAAGTCCTTTTCAGCCCATGTAGTTTTCAATGCATAGCCCGAACACTTTATGTTATATTGAAACACAGTAAGATGGTTAACATATTTTAAGGCACCAGTGATGAACGCAGAAAGGGAATTTCCATTGTCAATGTGTATGCATAAATAAGACTGTTGCAAAATGTTTTGTAATGAAAGCATTTGGCATGATTTATTTTTTAAAATATCCAAAACTCCTAAAATGATTGTTTTTAAATTATCCAATGGTGTTGTTCCAGGCAGAAGAACAGAATATGCTTATGCATCTATGATTGCTTTTTGAAAGGTTATCATAATGAAGAAAGTGAACTAAGCAAACCCAACAGGTGCATTGCATGGCTTTTTGAAACAATTGGATGGGTTAGGGTTCTTGAAGAGACCAAGTCAAAATACCAGTTGATAACTACAAGTGAAGTAAGTTGTATTTTTCTAATTTTTTGCCAAAAAAAAAAAAATAAAAAAAACTAGCAGTGTATCTACACTTTTCACAAATTGAGCATATATGATTGAAATGAAACATATAAGCAATGAAGAATCTTATTTAAAAGAAAACAAAATTGATTTGTGATATGAACAATGCATTACAACCACTACCATATGCTGATATAGTAAAATTGCAAAATTATGATACAGAAACTGTCAATCTTCCTTGCGATGTAAAAAGAAAAAATTCACTTTTTAATTAAAAAAGAAAAATAAAAATTCAAAATGCTTTAAAGGGAAAAAAAGTTAGTTTTAGTTTTAAATTTTACTCTTAATGTCTTAGAAACGTCAAGTCACATAATGCGGGCAATTGTTTTATTTTATCTTGTACTTCATAAAGCACAAACTATGCGCATACAGGGATGTGCCAGCTGAAATGAAATTTTGGAGCAATTTGTGGAGCAAGAAAAAAGACATATTTGGAGCAAGAAAAACAGATTAGTGGAGTAATTTGGAGCAAGAAAAAGTCACTTTTTGGAGCATAAGAATGTCAATTTTGAAATACAAAATTTATTTTTGGAGAGAAAGAGAAAAGTCATTAAAGAATGCCAATCAAAAAAATGAAAATTAAGGAGGTTCTTAAAAACTCTTAGCTTATAACAAAAACCAGTTTTTTTGGGGGGAGGGGGGGAGTCAGAAGCTTATGAAATAAATAAAAAAATCAGTTATTTTATACATTGCCATACAAAATATCTATTTAAAATCAAAAATACAATATTTACTGAACTATGTTAACCCATTTATGCCTAGCATCCCTTTTTTGGGACGACATTTTCGCTATCAGTCGAAAGCGTTATTTATTTTTCCTAGCCTTTATTCACAAGTATAGAACATCAACTCCACATAATATTTTAACATGACCCAGTAGGATGTTGACATTTTGATTTTTATACATAATGATTTTAAAAGAAATCATCCCTTGCTCAAGAAGTTGACATCAGAAATTTATCTATTATTGCTGGTATTAACAAAAATCAAAGAAAGTCTCAAAAATATCTGGCCACAAATGTGTTAACTACCATCAGCAGCTAATAAAAAAATAAATTTAAAAGAGGTCAATTTTTACTCTTAAGGCATTGGTGGTTTAAACAAAGGGATGCCAAAGAAAAAATATTCATTTTTAAGATTAATGGAGAAAGATTGAAATTAGAATGCTTAGAATGTGTGATGACTTTTGTAAAAATTCGGGAGATTTACAAACGTTTAAACATATATGGAAAAATTAAAAATGTAGCAGTTTTGCTGAATTTGGAGCAAAAATGTCCAAAAACGATCTTTTTGTAGCAGATTGGCACATCAGGATTGATTTGGCACAATTTGGAGCAATTGGAGCAGCTGGCACATCCCTGCGCATAAATGCAATTCCCTTGCAGAATATCTTATAAAAACTTTATGCAACAATCATATTGTAGGTACTTTTGATCTATATATAATTAGATGAAACATTCAGTTTTTTTATGCAAACACACTGCACCTTATTTTCATAGGGGGTGGAGGTGGTGTGGGGGTGCGCGCTAGTAAAATTGAAAGGTAATATTAGAAATTTATACGATTTCTGACACGGATATATTGTTTTTTAACACAACTAAACCATGATACAGGGTCTCTCAGGGGTTGAAAGGGGTGAGAGTCAGATTCAACACACGTGATCGGCTGAGCGAGAGGCTGTGAATTTATGAGAGGGGGAGGGTACTGGGGGGAAGGAGGTGGGGACTTGCAAAACGCTGCGTGCACTTAAATATTATGAGAGAGATCGGGTGGTGGGGGGGTGAGAGTGTGGGGTGGGGGGGAGGGGGGGGGGGGGGGTGTTTAGTATATCTCTTATGGGGAGAGAGCGCAGTTTATGTTGTTATATATACTCTTTCAAATAATTCATACTTCAAGGTTGTTATAGGGGGCTCGCTATTGGTTAGATTGCTGCAGTTTGTTATATTGTGTGCAATAGTACATGAATTTCTTATTATAATGAGGTGTAGTTATATCAGGTGTCTATTCTATCTATCTTCCGCGAGCTAGGTACCACGGGGCAAGGAGAGAGAGATCATTGTAGCGGGGAGAGTTTATGTGTGCGGTGTTCTCTCTTCTCAGGGGAGGGGAAAGTTTTTTGTACTGTCAGTTATTGTGGTGGTGTTTGGTAAGGGGCTTTTCGATCCTCTCTTTCTTTGGTTTGGGGGGGTTCTCTTGGTTGTGGAAGGCGGTAGTGTTTGTGATGTGATGATGGAATGTTTTGGGTAGATGGGATGTGGGATGGGGTAATGGTAAGTAATTTAGAATGTGGTTTGAATGGGGTTTATTGGGGGGTGAGTTGGTGGGGTGTGGGGGGGGGGGGGGGGGAGTGGTGGTTTTATGGGGTTTTGTGGTTAGGGTGGAGTTTGGTGTGGTGGTTGGATGTGGGGTGTTTAATTGTGGTTTTTGTTTTGGATGGTGAGGGGGATAGGTGTTTTTTGGGTGATTGTTTGTGGTGTGGTTTTTTTTTGGGGGTGTGGGGTTTTTTTTTTTTTATGGGGTGTATTATATTTTGTTTGGGGGGGGGGGGGTTGTGATGTTTTGGGAGTGTAGGAGGGATAATGGGGATGTTAAGGGTGGGGGAGAATGGGTGTGTTGATTTGGGGATTTTGAATTAAGTAATTTTGGGGTGTGGGGGGATGTGTTGTGTTATTTGGGTTGGGTTATGTGATTGTGATAGTAGTAGGATTTTGTTTGGGGTTGTTGTTGGGGGGAGTTTATTTGAGGGTAAAAAGGAAGATGGGGAAGTTTGGTGTTGGTGGTGTGGGGTTAGGGATGGGTATTCAGTTTTGTATTGAGTTTATGAAGTATATCCAGTTTCTTAAAAGCATGTTAAATAGTGCTTTTAAATTTATTGAGCTATGTCTGATACCTAATAAAACCTGGCTTATCATCTATAAAACTATAAAAATTTAAACATTTTAAACCTAATTTTAAATTTTTTGTTAAAACTGCGAAATAAAACTTTGTTAATCATTTTATTAAAAAATATTAATCATCATGCCATTACAAAAACAGAGATTGAAATTTGACTGACCAGCAGTCTCGGTTAAAAAAAGGGGGGGGGCAAAATTCCTGTTTTCATAACATGGACACTAACAAAATGCAGATGGAATCATCACTTTCACAGCACACATTTTTGCACATAAATTTAAACAGCATATTTTGCATTTCAAATATCTTTTTTAAATTATTTATCAGTGTTCATACAACACTTTTTTTCTTTGTTTTAGGTTTATACTTTTTTAATTGACATATGCTTTGCTATGATTATTGGATGCTCAGGTTTGGAAAATAGTTACTGTTTTTTATCTCAGCAAAATATTGATCATCATTCCTTACTAGAAACTTTTCCCCAAGCTATCAGTGCATTATCAAAGAAAAATCAGTGGTGTGAAATAACTGACAAGGTAAAAAAAATTCACTCAGTGGTATTATAAGTGACTAAATGTGAAGATCATATAACTGTTATTGAACTAGCTTGATATAATCTATTCTGCCCAACTTTTACTATCCAAAATTTTACTTAAAACCAGGGCTGTTAAAAACCTCGTTTTTTTTTTTTTTTTTTTTTTTTTCTTCTTTCTTTCTTTTTTAAATCTCAAACTACTGATTTTTATTTTTTCTGGGGTTTTATTTAAGGGAATGGATAGAGGTACAGAATGTTTGAAAAATATTACTAATTACAACACAAAGTAACTAATTGATTACAAAGTTGAAAGAATGGTTAATTAATAATAATAATAACCCATCATGGTTGTGCTTTTAAATAAACAGATTATTAATAATAATTTTGACAATGAAATTAAAGTACTATACTAGTCCTGAATTAGAATGTTAAAACTAATGTTTGCTATGGTTAAGATGGGTATACCCAATTGGGTTTTTTCAAGTGGATTTAAAAAAAAAAAAAAAAAAAAAAGCTGAATTTTTTGCAGGCTGGGCAAAATCATAACAATCCCGACCTAAGGGCAAGCTCTAAATTGTTAGAATCATCACTTTTTGATCATTAAAATGACAGAAAAAAAATCATATAATTTCTACCTTTTTTTTTCTTCTGACAATGGCAAAGATAATTTTCAATGAAAAATGTATGAGTTAAAAGCACTGAAAAATGACCTCTCTGCTCTTGAAGAATAAACCAGTAACTTTTAAGATATTGAATGAGAATGCATCTTGTAGCATAAATCGGTAGTTTGGGATACTCTGTACTAGAGCTGTTTCAACCTGTATGTATTCATTATTGAAATACGTATAATCTTTCAGATTCGAAGTAACGAATTGCTACTCTCAAAAAAATAGTCGTTACTGCATTCGGATCGACTAGTTTCGAACTTCGAATACAAGACTGCCGGAGGGAGAAAATGAGTTTCGGTATTTGAGTATTCGTTCCGTACTGGAAGATAATAGGCTAGTTCCGTTACGATACGTAGTTACTAGATACCGGAAGTATTATATAGGCTCACTGTTTGAAGGGGAAAATGAGTTTCGGTATTTGAGTAGTAGTATGTTCCTTTGCTACTGTAGAGGCACGCTAGTAAAGCGGTTGCATTTCATTTGTGCCAAGCCGAATGGTATCGTTTTGATGAGGTTTGAAAGAAGCCGTATGTTTCATTATCGTTACTATGAGAAGCAATATCAGTTACAGAGATAGATACAGTATCTGCTGCTCTATTAATATGGATCGTACAATGCAGGGATAGGATCCGGTATATAGTATGTTCTTATGCACAGATGAACTCTTTTTTCCTTAATTTTTTTTTAAGCGGGGGAAGAAAGGAGGTGTTCTTGTAATTGTAGAGGAGCAATATCTATAATAGAAGCACATTAGTAAGGAGTACTAATTTTGGGCACTAGTACTAAATAGTGGTGCAATCAGAATTCTTTTTCAGGGTGGTTCCGATGCAGGACTGTGAACTTAACTTTTTCTTTTTTTTAAGCTAGAATCAAAATATGATTAATAAATAACAAATTACTTAAATACACCTAAATATATTTTTGTTAAGTAAATGAATTCACACATTTTTATTATTTAAAATATTATTTGGAACTAAAAAATATATTTGGCTTGGAAACTTAAAACGCATTTTTTAAGTTACTGTTTTTAAAAAATATAACTCGGCTGTTCAAGCCTCGTCAGGGGGAGACCCCTCTGAACCCCCCTAATTTTTTAGTTTCATTATTACCATATTAAAATACTATGTCATTTTATCTCTCACCCCTTGTCTTTTTCTTTTTTTTTATTCTTCCTTTATATTTATTTCATTGACTGGAAGTAGGAGGGTTTCCTGATCTTTCCTTGCAATTGCAAATGTGGGTCGATGATAACTGAAGTAACTTATATAATTTTTAGTATCTACCTTAACACACCAAAAATTTTGTTTTTCATTATTTGATATTGTTGAGAGAGCTTTAGGCAAGTAGGGTTGCTGTATTTCGCCTGGTAACCCTATGTTGAAATTTTTATCATTGTAACCTATTTATAGAAAAATACATGTGATGCATATTCTATAGCTTACGAAATAATGTAACAATGGATTAAAGCTGTTGTGAACTAATACCGTAATTTATGGAAGAAACGCCGCACCCGTCGTAAGCGGGTGCAGCGTTTCCCACAAAAATGAGCTTAATTAACAAGAAAATTATCAGAAATGGCGCACCTGGCATAAGCGCCGCAGTCGCGATCTCCCCCCCCCCCCCCCCTCCGAAAAAAAAACATCGCACTGGAATATATTTTGGGGGGGGGGGGGAGATAAACGGTAAAAATATCTCTTTTTTTCCCCTTTCCCATATGTTTTAAAGTATTTACTGCTATTTACGAAGCTTACAATTTTCATTTTCAAATAATCAGTGTCGGATTTTGTGTAAAACATCAGTTTTTATATACACAAAGGCAAATTTATAGAAATAAATAAATAACTTGTAAAAAACTTCTTGCATTCGCTAAAAGTTCGGACAGTATAGCACATGGGGCTGTTAAAACAAAACAGCCAGCCGGCTCCAGTCAAAAGTAAAAAAAATTTTTTTTTGCAGACGGCCAGCTGTTGATTACGTAATGAGCGTGCTTCAGGGAATTGTTTGTTTTAAACTTTGAATGTTGTGTGATAACTCTTGATTTTTCTATTCATTATTACTTTTGATGTTGGGGTTTATTTTAAAAGCACTCAGCGTTTCCTGAACTTGCCAATTACTCGTAGTTGAGTTTTTACTGTAATAATAGCGTAAGGCAGTGTTTATTCACTACAGTGCTCCTTCACAGGGCGCAAAGCCGCACGGCGAAAAAACACAAATAACTTATAGTTAAACTTTCAGATGAACTTTTTTTTTGGGGGGGGGGGGGGAACAGAATGGTTAAATTCGCACCGGGTGCAACAGACTAGTTTTGGTTGAGATTCAGTGTTTTAAGTACAATCAGGCTCGGACTGGCTCCTATGGGGGGGAGGTCCTCGGCTATTGAAAAGGAGCTCCTTACTGGTGAATTTGGAGGGAATAGAATATTAGGATATGTAATATTTGAAAATTAGGTTTACTTGCCTAAAACCATATTTAACTACTATTTTAAAGCTATTGGGACCCCTGATTCTTCAGCGATTCTGTGCGGCGCGTCGTCTGTGGGGTCCTTCGCAACGCCACTGTGTAAAAGGGATTACAAAGAAATAAACAATCGAACTACTTTGGTACAATACTCTGATGTATATCAAATTACTTTAATTATAAAGTAGTATATCCATTTTGGGGAGGCCTCGCTGGGGCTGGGGGGCCCTCCCTTATGCCGGGGGCTCTCGGCGATCGCCGACCTGGCCAGTCCGGGCCTGAGAGCAATGAACATTCATCAGAACACAGGGGTGCGGTTAATCGAGGGTAGTGCGGTTTTGCGGTACTATTTTAAGGAATTTTAGCCCATCAAAATATATATATTAAAACCTTCATCAAAATTTAATTATAGTTCTAAAATGTAGACATAGAAAGCTTCTTTTTTTTTTTTTTACTTAATTGAGGAGGCATCAGTTAGATTTATGTACCCACCCACAGCATTGGATCAAACCGCTTTTCAAGGGGTAGGCTCGCATTCTCATTCGTTACGCTGTGCTCCATGCACTGCTAAAAAGTACGTGCACGGTGGTGGCACCATCTTTTGAGAAAATTATTATTACTAAATAATTTTTTTGATTTTTCGTTGAAGATTGGCTAAAAAAAAATTTTTAAATATCGTAAACGCCGCACTTACAATTTTTTAACTTTTAAACTCGTAAACGCCGCGGCGTTTCTTCCATAAATTATGGTAGTATTTAAATATATGTAAAAAAATACATGTGATGCATATTCTACAGCTTATGAAATATTGTAACAATAGATTAAAGCTGTTGTGAACTAATAGTATTTAAACATACTATAGTTGTCTGCCAGTGGTTGAAATTCGACCATAAAGCATTAATTTTTTTAATTTGAGTGTGAATAAATTTCTTCTGTCAATGTCTCACCATTCCCTATACACTGGAACTTACTAAAGTGATCACCTTGGCTAAGTGACTATCTGTCTTTAGTAACCACTTTTGTACAACTTCACTTTACAACCACCACACTTTTCTGTGAAGACGGTACCGGGAAGTATTAAAATCTATTGCATGAAGTTTCAAACTTAACAAATTGTTTAAAAACCAAATAAATGCATTGCTATCATGATTCTATGACTCAATTAAAATAAGCAGAATTTACTTTCGACATTAGCATTTACTCCAGGACGCTGGAGGCTTCAATGTGAAAACTACATACTTATTCCATCAGACTAGTAAAAATTTCCAGCATGTTACTTCATAGTGTAGTTTACATACGTAAAGGCAAGAGGCTCAACTATATTAGCAGAGATGCATCACTAATACATAACGAAACTAAGCGAAAACCGCCGATCTCGCGGCAATTGCTGCTTCAATACTGCCGTGAACGGAAGCCGTAACGCTCACATCAGGCGAGCAGAAAAATACGTACGCCGCTTACACAGAATGCGTCAAATGACATCACTGCCGGATTACGTCACGGACAGCAGCACACTCGGCTAGTTCAACAAGTCAGTCAAGACAGACAAGATGGTGATGTTGCCGCGAAGCATTGGGCCGGAAAAACAACTTTAAGTTAAAGATGATAGTAAGTAAAAGATTCAAACTTTAAATATAGAATTAAGGTGAGAAGAACTTAAACCGGTATTTGGCTGAAATTAACAGTTTTATGAACTGGAAATAAAATATATGTGATTTAAGTACTGGGCCAACAGTATTTCTTCAAAAATATTTTTGGAGAAAATTTGCTTTAGCATACGGCCTGGCGGGAGATTATGAAGAAATTGCTGAATTGGCACGTTTCTGTGTAGCATCTCTTGGATTGCAACCTGCCCTGCTCGGTTCGCTTCTCCCTTGGAGGAACGAATAGTAAATAATATTCTCTCCTCCTAACTTATTCCACAGCTTTAAAACGTGGAATTTACAATACTTCGCGCACTTATCGCCGTCTAAAAAAAGTCACCAAGCACATTGCTAAAGCACATTTTAGTCATTGGTGTAATCACCAAACTGGAGAATAAGTCCACTTTTTGCAAATTTTGTTGTAATACTATAACCCTATAGTACAGTAGAGAGCCAGAAATCCGCACAGCTTTGGACCACGGCTTGTGCAGATTTTAGGATTTTGCGGATTTCGGGTCATAAAATTCATCATAATCAATAATCATTACATTTCTGATTTTAAAAAAGTAGAATACAATTACAATGAAATAAAAACAGTCAAAAGTATTCCACTTATATTTTCACATTAAATACAAAAGCATAGGAGAAAAAAGAAAATATTACATGAAGATTAGCAAAGCAAATGGTTTCAAAATTTCCTTTTTCTAATTTTGAAAGCATGTTCTATGGTGATTTGTTTTAACATATCTTTTTTTTCCTACTTTCAGTTTCTTTCTTTCTTTCCTTTATTTATTTTTGAAATTTTTATATTATCATTAATTCTTTTGTTACAGAACTTTGCTGTTCTAAAAATTTAAGCTATTCTTCTCCTAACTTTAAACTTTTATCAAATGGATTTTATTATTACTATTATTAACCAAGTTTTCATCATCAGAATCATATTTATCTGGATTCAAGACACTTTTAAACAATTTCATCACTGGTGGATAACTTCGAATTTCATTATTTACATCAGAGAAGGTCGGCGGATTTTTGGCTCTCGACTGTACTTCTGAAACTTAGTGTTGTTATTTTAAAATTGACACAACAATGGAAAAATCGCCCGACTTGGCAAGAAAAACTGCGTGCTAAATTACTTCTCTAATTTTTTACGGTGCATTACACAAAAATTTTAACTTTCGCACAACCAAATTATGAAAAATCGCAAGGTGTTCCAGGGGTTTCACATAATTAAAAATAGTGTGAATATTTATGTTCCAAGGAACATGCTAGAACCAAGCAGTGTGTAGCTCGATAACATTCTATTTGATCCAACCTTTGAGTTTTGTTTGTTGAAATTATGCCTTTTTTACGAATAAGCCTTATTAGGGGCCGAATGTCTCATACGAAAAGCGAGCATAGGGAGTCTAGGGGCCTTGGCACTTAAAAACAAAACTTCAAAACGGAATACACAGCACTTAAAAACAAAACTTCAAAACGGCAAGCAAAAATACGGCTTCTATAGCACCAATACACAGCCTTTTACTTTGGCAGAACGGCATCTGCTCCATTTGCAAGACTGATTGAACTGGGAAACCAGTTCTGCTTTTATAAATGATGCAGAAGCTATTAGAAATTTCCCGAAGGTTCCCCTTAAAGCAAGAATATCGATTACGTCTTAGGATTACAGCTGAATAAATTGGCTACTGTGTAATGTTAATGCAGTAAAATAAATTTTAATGGCCCCATTGGAAAAATCGTACCAAATGTCCAAAATGTTGCCAAACTTAGCGACTTTTTGGCAAAATATTGCCAAATTTTGCAAGAAAAATGAGTCTCAAAGTGAGGTTAGCAAAGGCCTAGGACCAATATTTCTTGAGATTGCTAGAAAATGCAATAGAAACTGATGGAGAAACATAAAACTCCATATCTCGCATTCTAGTTAACCGATTTTGTCATGGGTACCTGTTGGCCGGTCGTGAAGTCATTTAAGTTTTCCTAAAAGAAAAATACTTGCTTTACCTAAACCTTCACGACACTCGTGTTTTCCAACTCTCGAAACGTAACGTGTGTTCAAAAGTAAACAAGCACGAGCGAGTCTTTCGGATAAAGGTGACGCAATCACTGTGATCGCTTTAGCAGTTTTTGCCGGTAACGGTGATTAGTTTTTCTCCCAGTTTGTGCGTCAAAGCGACGTGTTGGCTCTGAGCCAATCCGGTATTTTGTCTCAATCCAAGTTTGCGTTTGGCAGCGTAGTTATGCAAATTTACTGCACTAAGAAATCGAATATAAGTACGGCGGGAAATGAGCATCGCTCATGCTTGCTTGTTCTGTTTAGATTGTTGTTTGACAATATCGTCGTTATACCAGCAAGGCCGGGTGAAGGGCTGATGGGCAAGGGAAGGTGATATTTTGTAGTCCGTCAGTCAGGTAATTTAATACTTCAAATTTTTCTGCTTAATGTGTTTCATAAATATTTATAAAGTATGCTGCCTATACATGATGTTGAAGAGCAAACTGAAATTTTTGGTGTTACTGCAGAATGTATAAAAACATCTAAGTGTCCTGTGTATGTACTGTGGAGCATTAGATCATCTTTAATAAAATATTTGCTCTAGAAATCTTGTCATTATTTTTAAGTCTTCCACTGCGCCAGTCAAAACTCTGTGTTGGTTATTAAAGTATGTTAGAATAGCCAACAGTACCCACAAGGAGGGGCAAAGTAGGGCACTTGCCCCCCCCTCCCTAGAGTTTTAGGTTAATGTCTCATGATGTATACAAATGGCAAAACCAGAACTAAATTTGTTGAAATTTGCCCCCCTCTAGAAAAATTTTTTGGAGTTTGCCCCCCCCCCCCCTAGAAAAATTCCTATGGGCGTCCATGGATTTTGATGCAACAAAATGCAAAATTAAACTACAATATAGAACTTGTTATCCGGAATGGTTGGGACCGGATATATTCTGGATAACTGAACTTTTTGGATAACTGGTTGGGGATTAACATGGCATCTACTGATTTGATTGGTAGCATAAATGTTTAATTCTAATCAAAAATAGAGAGTAACCTTAATTGTTAATATACTAGAAAAATAATATAAAAAAAAACTCTAATATGATCAAGATAAATAATAATCATTGAGAGAGGAAGTAGTAAATATAGGACAACTTCTTGAAAACTTAGTCACACACTAAAAAAATAAATAAAATACCTTACCAGATTGCTTACTTTATAAATTCTAGCTGTAGAACACAAAATAAAAAAACAAAAACATTAGAAATAAAAAAAAAACTAATTTTTTGCTTTTCTTTTGGAAAAAAATAGGAATTTAATTGATTGAAAAAGGATTCTGGATAACTGGTTTTCCGGATAACTGGTTTCCGGATAAGAGGTTCCATACTGTATTTGATGCATAGAACACTTAATTTTAAACCCCAGAACAGCTGGTTACTAAAAATTTGTAACATTAGGGTCTAACTCCCCTGTCTACTGATATGCGATTTCTTTATAATAGAGTACTTACATTTTTCAAGAAAACTTTTAAAATTATATTTCACTTGAATTAATCTAATGCTTTTGAATCGCTGATTCATTTCTACAAATACACAACTTTATTTGTATTGAAATATTATAAAATTGGTGTGCTATATTAGGTCTATAATTATTATTATAATTTGTATTTTAATAGCTCACATCAGATAATTAATTTATTTTATGGTTATAGTACTAATTAAATGGAAATATTTGCAGATTATAGAATGGTTGCTGATGTTACTTAAGAGTCAATATGTAAAGCAAGAGGATAAATATTACATCAAGCTAAGCTTATGTTCTCTCAGAAGTACCAGCCATTTTCAAAAGAAAGAAATATGGACTGAAGTTATTTGTAATAGTGTGCCTGTTAAATAAATAAATAATTTAATTTTTTTAAATTGATGTGTTATCTTTTTGTAATCTAACTGATCTATCATTTTACATCTTTATTTAATTTAATATCAAAACTTTCCTAGAATTAATAATTTGTTTTTTCGAGAGGCTTTTTTGGAGGGATGGGAGTGTTTGATTATTTTTATAATAAAATGTTTTATATTAAATTAATTAAAATTGTTGCATTAAAATTATAAAAAAGTAATACTAAAGTAAAAAATGTAAGTATTACTTTTAAATAGTAATACTTATACCATTTGCTTCTCCAAATACTACAAATGATGAACTGAATCAAGTAATAAGAGCCCATAAAAATAAAAGCCTAATATTTTTTGGCAAATACAAACAAAAGAAAAAAATAATAAAAGTGGAAAAAGAATTTACTATTTTTATTTACAAGTTCTTTACACAATAGTTAGTTTTAATTATAGAGAGGTTTTTACACTCCTGCTGAAATCTGTTGTTGAATCCGAAGCATCATTCTTTGATCGAGCTGCTTTTGACGAAATGATACAATAAAGGCTCCTATTAATCCAAATCCAGCCATACAAGTCTCAAATATCAAAAAGTTCCTCTCTTCAAGCCACAACACTTTATCACAGCTGAAAAGGAAGGAGAAAAAAATATGAAAACAATAAAATAACAGAATTGATCAGTTACTCCAATTTCATAAATGCAGAGTATCGGTCAAAACAAGCTAAAAAGAAATGCGAAGAATGTGCCGATGAGAAAGTCATGCTAGGTTTTCTTAAGACTAGTTGTCTGCCAGTGGTCGAAATTCGACCATAAAGCAATAATTTTTTTAAATTTGGGTGTGAATAAAGTTCTGTCAAAGAGTATGTCTCAAGATTCCATGTACAGAAACCTAAAATGACCACCTTGGCTAAGAACCATCTGTCTAGAGTGACCACTTTTCTACAATTTCACTTTAAAACCGCCATGCTTTATCTGTGAAGATGGTGTTTTTGTAAAAACTCTTATTTTGCTAAATGCAAAGGCAGCTCCAGCGAGTGTATCATGAGGGGGTCATCTCTATCCAGAGACGGCCCGGGGGGCATGTGGGACCCCAGGCGAAGCGGAAGAGCGGGGCCTCTTCTCTATCATGTCTTATGAGATAGCAATAAAATGGCCCAGGAGTGGGGCCTTTATAAGTGCGGGGCCCTAGGCGATCGCCTACATTCGCACCCCCCTTGGGCCGGCCCTGCTTTATCTATCGACCTTGGATTTCACACGTTCCACATATTGTCATTATACAGTGACATAGCCTAGGGGGATCACAACCCCTCCCCCCTCATGAGGATTTTTTTGCATACAAAATGCATATTCTTTACTCCCTTATCACACACACGTATACATATATGCGAGTTGCAGTAGTCGTAACCCCGCCCCATGAAAAATTTCTGGCTACGCCATTGTCATTATATAATAATTTTTTTTTTAAATTATGATTAACAAACTCTGCTGATTTTAAATAAATATATAAAATATTTATTGCAAATTTTTCAATTGGAAGTCTATTTTTTTACTACTTGCTGACTCATTAAATTAATAAAATACAAAATTTATTTTTATTGAAATTAAATATAGGGACACATTTATCCCTATGGTCTGTAACAGAATGCATGAAACCAACCTGCTGTACCATATGGAGCATTGACTTGGAAACTAGTATCTTACAAGAGGGCACTTTTGCAAAAATTACTAACGAAGTGCAAACACAATACTTTTTTTGTTCACTGAATTCCATTCAAAGTGAATTTGGTATATTTTATTCAGGATCATAGTCTTGTCCGGGGTTTAAAAGGGAGGGGGGGGGTGACCCGTCACTTTAAATGTAAAAGGCCTCCATTGTCCCCAACTTTACTAAGTTCAAAAGTAGCGATCCATCGAAAAATGATGAAGGGAAACCCAATTCACAAATGGAGAGAAGAAAAGGAGTTCACCTCAGAAGGAGGCTAAACAGTGGAAGAAACAAATGGTTGTGACTAGATGTCTGTCGGATATCTGTATCTGCAGATATTTGTAGAGAAAAAGATCCAAATGCATATCCTTATTTGTCTGAGCAAAAAGACATTATCCAGATCAGGGTGTGTTGGAGAAAAAAATTCCAGATCTGCTATCTTCCATGGATCTTTTAGCCACATAAATGACAAAATCAAATTATTCTATATCAATTTTTTTTTTTGAAACTGAACATAAGTTTTATTGCTTAAAACTTAATGATGACTGTTTATTATTTTTAAGTGAATCTTGTTTAGCACAAAAATCCCTTATTTAAATCAGTATTGGTAATTTTAATCTATTAGCTTTTATTTACTACTGGTGTAACTTTTTAAGCTTTCTGGATATTTCTCTCTGGTCAGCTTCATCTATCCCACACACATCTCTTATTCTTGCTATAGGAAGCTTAATTTTTATGTAGGGAGCTAAAATCTTTCTAGGGAGGGCTTAGACCTTCCCCCCCCCCCCTTAGTAAGCTTTATGATTTTTCAACCGTCTGACACAGTTAACTCTATTTATGTATTAAAAAGCCACTTTTTTTTTTTTTTTTTTCCAAACTTGTGACAACAGATGCTGTGAATTTGAAAAGCTTCCCCAGCAAACACACACAGGTTCTCTGAACATCTATTAACGTTCAGAAGACGTCTTCTGAGCGTTAATAGACGTTCAGAGAACCTGTGTGTGTTTGCTGGGTTTTGGTTTGGTCTAGTATTTTGATAATAAGCTCATAAAACCCTGTTGTGATTATTAAAAATGTAATTTTCACCATTGTAATGAAGAATATTTAGTTGCAGTTTTAAATTGAGATATATAGCAAAGAGGCAGCAAAAATAACAGGTTCATTAAATTAAAACACTTCAATTGTAAAATTGATGAAGACATAAGATAGTTAAAAAAAACTGTTTATTGAAAAATGACTTTAAGAATAAACATATTAAAAATAACAGCTGGTCGTGGCCAGATAAACAATATGTCCTACAACGACTGTAGAATTAAGGTAGAAAGAATCCTCCTTAAAAATATGCCAACATTGAAGTTGGCTGAGATAAGAAATGCCAACTGCAGAGCAACTATAAAATTTAAACCAATAAAATTAAAATAATGAAACTACAAACAAGTAATTTTAAAGAGTGCAAAGCATCAAAAATATGTTATGCCAAGAAAGGGAGAATCAAAAATTTATTGAGATTGCAAACTGATTTATAATGTAATCTATTTTTAGCCCAGAACAGTGACTTTCAGATGAGTAAAAATAAACAATTAAAAGGTTATTGCATGTGAGAAAAGCAGAAATACAGATAGAAAACCAAAGTGATGGAAATTGAGAACAGAAAAAATGAGTTAGAATGCATGATTTTGAACAGATTAAATTTAAGATACAGAGAGTAATTGAAAATTAATAATTAATATGTGATCCACACACATCACAACCACTATTATTTTTTTTTTAAACCATATAATTCACATGATCTGAATGTTATCATTATGGTAGATTATTTCATACATTATGTATGAAATGTTTATCGCTTCAATATGATGTATTCTTCAAAGTAATTTCCAAACAAAAAGATCCATATCTCTGGGTATGAAAACAAATTATCCGGGGATCTAACTTTTTTATGATCCGGCACACCTCTACTTGTGACTTCAGACCAGCAGCAGAAAAAAAAACAAGGTCACCAAAAATTGGATGTGAGCAAGAAAAGGGTTGAGGGAAAGCAAGCTTTCCCAGTACAAGGGGGAGGTGAATAACAGGAGAGGAATGCACAGGTAGGTGTGGGGGAATCGTACGTGCCATGGCAGAAAAGCAGGGTGAGAGACAACGCAATCCAGACAAGGTAATTTTTTAAATTATGGGATTTTGCATGTTTAGACTGATCACCATAAGAACAGGTTTCTCGGTAGGTTGATTGTGCAGCCTAAGTTGTAGTGACTTGAAATCTTTGTTTTTGAAATGTTTAACAAAGCAAAATGGCTTAAAACCCAGTCTACCGTTTCTTCAAGTTTCTGTAAGATTTTAATATAAAGTGCGGGTCAGAACATGATTAATCATTTGAGAGAAAATAAAAAATGTGATGCCCACAATTTCAAGAAAAGTCCGGCTGATACTATATCAACATCAAGTAACTTGGATTTGGAACTGGTGATAGTTGGAGACACATTAAGGATGTAGTTCAAAGAAACAAAATCTCCCTCAAGGTCTAGGTACACAAATTAAAATAAACTATTTGTCCCAGGGACTCGGAAAAAATTCAGGATAAATCTTCATAAGCTGTATTACCCACCACAATAAATGAAACAAAGGTGCCTTTTACAGGGATGCTACGGCTGCTCCAAATGGAATCTCTTGATACATCCTGATACAAAAAGCATATTTTTGAAGGTCTCTGTGCCAAAAGAATCTCTTGGTATTTCCTGATACAGTGAAAGTAGTTTTTTCTTCTTCGCTTACGCCGTTAACTAAAGAAAGATTTCAACAGCTGTTCAAAAACTGGCAATTGCATAAACTTAAATTAGCCTAGTGACAGCGAACCTACGATGTAACGAACACTGTGTTCGTTATGACATGCGTTCAGAGCCTTCGAAGAAAACAAAAAATTGCACAGTTAAAAAATATTTTTGCTTTTCAAAATTTTGAATCCTTAATACGGATTCAGTGTGATGCTGGTTAGAGGCATGGTTGGCAGATTTTCGACGTATGACACTTTAAACCTTATTTAATGCATCGAAAAACCTAGACTTAAAACTTATTTTATAAAGTTAATATTAACATTTAATATATTAAAATCATTCTAATACTAACTCGAAGACTAGATTATGATATTGAATAGTCCAACATGACATTCCCATGCTTACTACGCAATTTAAAAAGGGCTTGAATAGGATTTTTTTTAAGGACTTCACCATTTGCCAATTTCGGATGTAGAGTTCACAGAAAGTACTTATTTTGTTTCAGTGTGTTAAAAAACTCATTTAATTTTATTTATTTGAAAGTGCTTGGGAGAATACGGATCAACGGATTGTCTAGCTCACACGGGTGCGCCTTACAGGAGTATGCGTAGCATCACGTGATACATGACAAGGGAGAGGGGAATCGTCCTGAATTTACGATTCCCAGGCAATGGCACAAGCAACAGCTTCTTTCTTTTTTCCAGGTATGGTGGTCGGTTATCATCACAATTATAGGAAGATAAATTAAACAAAATGTTTATTAATCCTAATTAGATTATACTTATGATATAATACTCATTTTAATTACAATTTTTAGTTACATAAATTTATAAATGAATCCTGAATAGAATGCTAGTATAAACTAAAGGATCCCAAGTGACAGATTTTGGGGTGCGCCAATTTTCGGTTTATCATAATAGGGCATTTTTAAACACGGAAAAGTGACTTAAGTCAAAATGTTTGTTGCTTCGTAAATCATTGAATTTTAGTTGCAGAAGTACGAATTTTTTTTATTGTGCATCAAATTGTATAAAGAGAACTTTTCTAAACATAACTGATAGGACCGGGGGACTGTATAAAAATTTAAATTTTGTAATTTTTATAGAAATTAATTTATTGACTTTGATATAATAGATTATACGATTTAAAGCATTTTTGCAATTGAAACTATGTAAGTCTGACTAACAGTTTAGGAAATAGCCATTGGGCACCCTGTATATATATTGCCTTTGGCATATTTAGTGCAGCAGACATCTAAAAGGAGGCCGCTTGTTGGAAAATGAAGCGTTTAATATTAGAAAAAAAATCTAATGCTTAAATTTTAAGATAAATAAAGTGCCTGGTATATGTGGAAAATATAAGTGCCTAATTTCTTATGTTTTAGCAGTTTGTGGACCAGTGACAGAATCCTAGGTAGCAAACATTTTCTTGACGGTATGGGTAAGAACATAAAATAAATGTCAATTTACAATAACGAGCAGTAACTCATCGTTTTTGTTATTTTTTTTTATTTATCAGTAGGATCTTTATTAGAATTCTGTGTCTTCTTCTATGAAAGAAAACAGCTATTTTTATTTTTGCATGTTTAATTAATTAGATGTTTAATATTTATTGAGAGTTTCAGTGTGTACAGTGCAAGAGCAGGCAGAATGTCTTGTTTTCACGAGATGCATTTTTTAGTGCCGCTGATTAATTTACGATTGTCTTTGCAATGTAATGGATTATCAGTTTTCTTGTTTCTAACCCACTGTTTTTAAGTTGGTTTTCTAATGCAGATTAAACT
Source organism: Cheiracanthium punctorium (assembly GCA_038373885.1). Taxonomy (NCBI): domain Eukaryota; kingdom Metazoa; phylum Arthropoda; class Arachnida; order Araneae; family Cheiracanthiidae; genus Cheiracanthium; species Cheiracanthium punctorium. The sequence goes on along the minus strand of JAWZYV010015852.1, from coordinate 37,818 downwards.
ATGTTTTTTATCCAATAAACTAATTTGTGATGCAGAAAAGGACGTTGATTTTTATTTATTACACAAGAAATCTGCCCATTTCCCACAATTCCAAATTTGAGACGGTACTGTAACAATAAATACTACTGAAATTCATACTCTACCTCCGATAGACATCACCAGATACTTTACAAGCTACCATTTCTTTGAAACCTGTTCGAGCACAAGCTGGCAGATGCCTGCTCACCTGCAATTTTTTATAGAAAATTAGTAATATTTTATTTCTAATAATTTTATGGACATAATCCATAGTTAAATATAAATACACCTTTCTCATACCGCATGCGAGCCCTTTTGTTCACACACATCACATGGCCTTCTTCATGTTGATACTGTCTGCTCTTCATTTATTTCATAAAAACTTTTGCCACCCCTCGTTTATCTGTACTTGTGTGTCATTTACAGCTTTGTCATCAGTTAACATTTCGGTTGCTTCCCTTTTATAACCGTAATGTCTATTTTTATAATTAGCTAAGTTTATGTTTTTAAAATCTATTGAGATGGGGGTATTTTGGGTTTAACATGAAAAAGCTGTGTGGAAAGTTTCTTCTTGGTCAGTCATATCTTTATTGGTTTTTATTCTTTTGAAAATATTTCTATTGGGTTTTATGGGTAGGATAGATGCACCAGTAACTGACATTTTAAGGACAATATAAAAATAACTAGTAACTGCTAATTACTAAAATTATCCTGAAGCAAACTTTAGTTTTCAAAACTTAGATGAACTTTGAAAATTTGTGTGGGGTATAATTTATAACGGAATATGGGAAATTTTTACTTTTCCTGTAATTTTTGTTTTCATGGTGACGACACCAATAATTGATGCCAAAAAAATACTTCGGCTCCAATGATTGACAAACATGTTTTATTTAAAAACAGGTAAAAACACATTAAAATCCGTATGTAGCACTATCGGTGGCAGCCACCACCTTCTTCAGCACTGGTCTTTGTTCCGAATGGCCAGCTCTCTTCCTCAGCAGGGCGTTCCACCCAGGATCGATCTGCGCATGCGTCATATCATTCACAGCGCCATCTGTGGTTATAATCTGTAGGGCTTCCATATTTAGGGCATAATGACTGTTTTTGTAATTGGCGAGTTTTTGGCTATTGTTAAAGTTGATTTCTATGGGGTTTTTACCTGTTTTTAAATGATTTTAACTATCCGTCACTTTGTTTTTAAAATGTTTTATTTGTTTGTTATGGCAAGCTTACAAGAGGGGGCATCTGCCTATGGGGGATTTTTTAAGGGGTTCTAATGCATATTCACATTCCATTTAGAAGAAACTGACCAAAATTCACCCTTTGTTAAGGTGCGAGGATACCCCTGTTTGTGAACATTGTCAGTTTCCACTTTCAGTATCTCATATACTAACATCTTGCTCAGTGTTTCAACCACTGCTAATTAATTTTTTGGTTCATGTTCACCTAACTGCAGTGATTAGGTGAAGGAAACCCCCCACCCACCCATCCCTGTTTGCCTTTTTACACTGTACTGGATTAATACACAAAATATGATATTCTTGCTGATCTCTATTGCTCAATATCAATTTTTCCTTTTTATCTGTACTGACCACATAGTGCTAGACCATGTTTGTATCTTCTTGACTTTGTTTAACTATCATATAGAGCTTGGTGCTTTATGTCTTGCAGAGGGCCTTGTGCCATTAAACCACAAACAAACAAACTAACCAAAATTCCAGACCATTAGATCGACAGCTGTGCAGCTGTGCTCGAAAAAGGAACCTTTACCCTTCAGCCGTCTATCATGTTCAGAGGCTTATCCTCTTGCCCATGGTAGGGTCTTAATTAACACGAAAGAAATTAGTTGAAAAACATGGTCGTTTATTCTTTAATCAATAAGAGGAATGGCAAAAATATTTTATTGAAAGATCATGTTTTACTCACATTACATTATTTTTCAAGACCAAAAAAAAAAAAAAAAAAAAGTAGATAAAATTACAAATTAATAACATTAATAATAAGGTAGATTAACCAGTAATCGACACTTTGCCAGATAATTTATTATAATAAGCTTTTATTTCAGGATTATTATCATATGGTGCTATCTAGTACCACCAATTTAGACATCTGTCTTCAATTTTATGCTAAATCCGATTCTCAGTAACTGGCTTAATGTTGAAATTCATTTATTATTGTTGTTGAATGATTATTGTTGAAATAAGTTCATTGTAAACCAGTTTCTATATGTGAAGCATATTTCTTTTTAGAAATTTAAATTTAATTGTATCAGATAATAGTACAGAAAATGTTCCTACTGAGAGCATTTTTAATTACATTATTTTTTTTAATCTTTTTCTGATAGTAGTTCTCATAAAATTGAAAAAATGTGTCTTGTATAATATCTCACACAATTTAATTTACATTAATTTCTAAAAGGAAATATGCTTCAAATAGAAACATGTTTAAAATGAACTTATCTTAATTTCAGCATTAAAGCAGTTACTGAGAATTAGAAATTATTTTAGCATTTATTTTAAAATCTCAAATTTTGATACCTAGAACACCTGAAGATGGGATGGGGGAGTTGCATTAAAATGAAGACAGATATCTAACTTGTTAATAGATAGCACCATTTCATAAATAAGAGCAGTTCTGAAATAAGAGCTTACTATAATAAATTATCGGGCAAAGTGTCAATTACTGGTGCACCTACCTTATATGGACTCCTTTTTTTTCTTTTTTGTAACTGCATTTGAAATTTTATTTGTGATACCTACAGATTCCTATTTCCACCCACGCTTTTCTAAGTGAATATGGTTCCTAAATGATGTTTTGTACCTTCCCTCTATGTTTGTACATGAAGTTCTGGGACACCCATTTAAATTTCCATTCTTTAATCTTAATTAAATGAAGATGCTCAGAGTGTGTCATACTGAAACTGAAATTATGCAAAAACATTTTGGGTTGTATTGTAGAGCATTGGTCCCTAACCCCCGGTCTGTGGACTGGTACCGGTCCATGGATCAAATTGGGCCACCCAAGGAACATTAAATTATTTTAATTTTATTTACTGCAGTGTATTTTTCTCAGTTTTCTAGTCAGGTTTGTGATAATTTATACTTTGTCACAGAATAAATATTGTAACTACAGTGAAACTTCTATGAGTGACCACCTCTACAAAGTGAACCCCTCCTCTAACGACCCATTGGTTGATTTTTCAACCTATCTACTTTATGTTAAAAGATCCTCTAGAAGAGACTACACAGTCCTCTATAAGCAACCGGACCAGGTTCCCTGTTCGAAAATTTTCTAGCATTTTTCAGGATGTAGAGTAAACAAAAAACCACATTGCAAACCAGTTGCTCTACTACAAATCAACAGCAGCTGCAAGTACATGTACACATAACATACAAATCTTGTAGGTTAGAGATGAGACATGTCTAAGAAACGAATGATTTTACTGTTGGAGCAGTGCATTGATGTGATCTAGTCACGTGAAAAAGGAAATTCGGAGAGGAAGTTGGGGGGTTACTTTCTGTTGTGAGAATAAACAAAAGCAAATAGGTTTTATCATGGCAAATTTAGAATGCACGAAGAATATTGGGATGAATGCTCTTTTGTCAAGTGTAAAATGTAAAGTAGAAAGAGAGAGAAAAAGAATGAAACAATCTGAAATTTCTAAATATTTTATTAAAATATAAATTTTAAAAATATGTTTGTTTAATTGCTTATAGGTATTGGTATGCAGATTCATAAATTAAAAAAAAACAATAAATTTTAGTAGTTTCTTTTCTTGGCTATCAAATGTTTATACCTCTTACAGCGACCACCTCTCTTAATGAACTATTTTTTGCGGGACGGTGAGTGGTTGCTCTCAAGAAATTTTGCTGCATTTTTAATTAGCTTATTGTTTATTAATCGTTTCAAGATTATGAATTAAAATTGCAGTCAGTTAAATCCCTATTGCCATTTCCGATAACCTATATGAAGCTGGGTTTTCTGCAGTGACAGCAACCAAAACAAACCACGTGAAATAAACTGGACATAAGCGAACACTTTGGGTGTGATTGTCTCCTATTACTCCCAGATGGAACTGTGTTGTTTGCTAAGAAACAAACTCAGGGTTCTTATTGATTTAGTGTTCTAGTGAGTTAAAATGTTATATAACTTTACATTCTTTTTTTTTTTGTGTGTGTGTGTGTGTAACTGTATTTTATTTTGATAGTATTTTTAAATACTGTTAGATTAAAATTATTAAATCAAAACAATCTTAACAATCAACGTTTAATACATACCCCATCGACCAGGGCCGCTTTTTCGCATAGGCATGGTAGGCATGTGCCTAGGGTGCCAAATATTTGGGGGTGAAAAAAATCGGATGGTGGAAAAAGAGAAAAAATCAAAATTACAGCAAACTTACTACCGCCTAGCAAGTCATGTATGCATTGTGTTTGTGTGTGTGCATGCATGCAGAGCATAAGAGTGGGCAGTGAAGTGAGCCTGAGTGATAATGATTCAACGGTTGAACAAGCTGAAAACAGTTCATATAATAATGCATACTCTATACTGTAAATGCAAACGATTTCATTAATTTACTGTACGATTTAAAAAAGTGTGGGTGGTCCGTGATGCCTAAGGTAAGAAATGAACAAGAATGGCCAAACCATGCCACTATTCTTTCCTTACTGCTGCCAGTTACCATTCTGGGACACTGGGTGTTTTGAAACTCATTAGCAAAAATTTAAGGGGTGGTACTGTGAGCCAAGATGGTTCAGAATCACTGTGGGGTCGGAAATTTAGTCTTCATGTACCTGTTAATAACACTACTCAACAGCCATTTTGCCTCTGGGATGTGATACATCAATTAGTATGTATTTTGGTGTGTAGAATCCAAATCTAACTTTAAAAATGCTCTAGCACATAAGATTTTTGCGTTTTTAAGGATTTTTTTTTCTTTTTTCTTAATTTCACTACTTTCCGTTCTTTTATTTTAATGTTTAATTTTTAATTTTTTTTTTCAAAAGTTTGGTACAAGAGTGCTTTTAGATCAACAAATTGTCGCTTGATGTCAGATGTTACACAGGCAAGTGTTATTCATTAGATGGACAGATTATCCAGTAGTGCGAAATAAACATTATGACCTAGTGAATGTTGAAACATGCATAGTGCAATTACTATCGTATTTATCCCAGCCTAAGAATGTATTGAGAGTTTTTTTTTTTTTTTTTTTTAATAAGTGAGTGTTTCTATTGAGAGGTATTTTTATTTTAAAATTTGCCTTATACATATATTTAAAACTTACATTTACTAAAAATAACAACTAGTAAATATAGTTTCTGTCTTAACCACCCCGACAACTTATGTTATGTCTGTGAGAAATTCACCCCAACAGCCCTCCAAAACAATTACTGATTTGATTAAGAAGGCCTATAAATTATATTTTGATAGTCCTCTTGAAATCAACATAAAATTTTTGCGCCTCATATTCATGTATAACATGTACTTACTACTTTAACCAAGTGACTGAAAGGAAAATACCGAGCTATGCAATTTTCAATTCCTATGGTGTGGAGTTAGCCTAAGGATCATTTTTCAGCCTATAACTTCTCTTTCAAGAATATTGCAGTTGATTCTCTATCAGAACGAGATAAAAATAAAGTATAAAATGTATCTTCAGTGCATTTGCCGGTGACATAATGAAAGGTTGCATTGAGGTGTTCAAATATGTTATTATTGATACTGTAATATTATTTGCAACTTTTTTTCAAAATAATAAGTTTTTCAATAAGTATTTGTGATTTAACCTTGAAATCTCTAAATGAATAGTTCACCTTAATAATTGTGCATAAATGGTAATAATTTCACCCTTTGAGTCATATTATTAATTGTATTTCTTAAAATTCATCTTTAAATACTTTTTGTTATGATATCTGCTTAATTCATTTTATTTATCATGTTTTACCGAAATAGTCAGTTTTCCTTATATTACAAGTTTGCTCTGCCCTAATTTTTTTTCCTCTTTTCCCTCCCATTCTTTTAAGCTAAGCCCTTGTGTGTTCACATAATTTAAGTTTTATTTCATTTTATTTTCAAATATTTTAGCGATGTTTCGGCACTTAATAAAATCAATTTTTCTTAATTTTGAGCATTTTCCCATGCGATTTGACTTTTTACTGGCCTAGGTAGTGTTTCGGTCAATCAACTTTTTTTTCTGTTTCGATTAACACACGCTTCAAATTCTCACCATCTTGAAACCATCCGCCATTTTCAGGGAACAGCAATGCTTTGCACACAAACTCCTTTTCCCCGCCCGTTTCCCTGTGGAAAGTTCTCGAAGGACGCCAACAAGCTGGCGATCCCTGATTGGCCGAGAGGGCCGCCGGCTTAGTAGCGTGGCTAGAGGGAAGGTGTGACTGCACGATCAGTCAGTCGAGGTTGGAGAGCGCTGGAGTGAGCCGGTAATTTCGTCTCCCTGACTGCAAGGAAGTTGGCCACCGGATAGACTCCGGGTCACCGAAAGGGCAATGAAGCAATAAATTGGCGGGAAGGTGACACAACAGTGGCACCTGGCGGTTAATAGCAGAGGAATCGACATGATGACTACGACGAGATAGGTGATTTTTTCCAATCCAAGACTACCAGATAGGGGAGAGATAAGTATGATGCGGGAGTGATGATTTGCTGAATATCACAGTTGACGCTTTTCTCTACTTTTCTTGCCATGCGGACTCAAGGTTCCTGCAGTTGTTTTTTTATCACAGAATGCTACGCCCGGTTTGCCGGCCCGTGAACAATTGAGGACTTTATCTCCACCTACTCCTCCCAAATTTAGATGCAGAAAAGATTTCCCCACCTTTCCATCCTTTCAAGACCACTCTAGTCCCTCTGCTCGCCTGCCCAAGATCCCGATGCTGTTGCCCGCACAGATATAGCTGTAATGTTACCTTCATGCGCCATGCCCACTAACCCCCTTAACGTTGCTGTACCTTAGTTTCCAGTCCCCTTAAACGATATGCTGTAATTTAATTTAAACTTTTTTTAACCCATGTTTTTTTTTTTTTTTTTTTTTTTGTTACTTTTCTTCAATTAATAATTCAACTAAAACTACAAAAATCCTTTTTTTTTTTTTTTTTTTTTTTTGCAAGAAAATATTTGGTACCGCAATCTTATTTTGTGTGCTAATTACTAATTTTCATGTGTAAACATTCTTTTCACTATTTTTAGAGAGGCCTCTCATAAACTCCATAACGACGTGTAAACAACAATTTCAGTAATTTTAAATGTAAACTTAGGCTCTAACGCTGATTAAGTTCTCAGCTAAACTGAATGTGAAAATGTGTATTCCTTGGCATCACAAAGTGTAAAATTTACTATTGTTTGAGATCTTCGCGGAAATGTTGTAGTATGTAATGCCTGCTCTCTACCAATTTTTTTTGAAAGCAGTAAAAAGTGAGATGAGTTTGAGTTTCAAGTTTGAGCAGTAAAATTTTGCCAATTTAAATGTAATGAAAATCTGTATTCACCCATATTGATCGTTTAAGCTCTAGATCATTTAATTGTTTATTTAAGTTGTTGGTGCCTAAGTGTAAAATTGCAGCCAATTTTCTTAGCAAATTTTGTTCACGAGTTCACAGCATTAGATGTTAATTTCTATTCAACTATTGTGCCAATGATTACAGTGCTCTTTTAGTTTTGAACCCATATTTCCAGATTTTAAAATAAAAGTGATTATTTCTTGCAAAAATGTCTCGTTATTGTGTATGCATGTTTCTACCACACCAAGTTCCTTTTCAGCTGAGGCCCCTCCGGCCATAACCTGGGCCACGTTTTTTCGTCTTGGTGCCTTGCCGTTACTTAACTTATCACACAACGCAATCTCTGATTTTTTTTTTTTTTTCCTAACATCTTAAAAGATTTTTTTTTTTTTTTTTTTTTGCAACACGGCAGCATGTGATTTTTTTTTTTTTTTTGTACACGGCAAAGGCTAGGAAGAAGCCAATTTAATTTTTTTTTTTAATTTGTAAAATATATTCATTAAAGTTTTTGATGCAGTATCTTTTCCTTTGGTTGGTGTGTTAGATTCTTTTATTGTTAATATTTTTTTAATTAATTTTTTGCAAACAGTTTCAGAGTTCATTTAAATGGTAATGAGAATCTTATTCTAATATGATCATTATAACATTTTATCTAACGACGAACATTCATATTAAAGAAAAAGAAAAATGTGCATGCGTGGGCGGGGGGGGCTCCGCTACTATCACAGCCCCGGGCCCTTAAATGGGTAAACTGGGCTCTGATTGACTCTAGGAAAACCAGATTGAAAGCAGTACTACTGCATAATGGCAATACTTTTCCATCTATGCCTTTGGCTCATGCAGTAGACGGGAAAGAATCTTATGAAACTGTGGGCACTATACAGCAAAGTGGCTTATAAGGAAATCACATGTAACTGAAAAGGAAAATGTGAAAAATACTTTACTGGTTGAGCCCAATAAAATCTTTTCGCCTCCGATTCATGTCAAGTTGTATTTCATGAAGAACTTTGTTAAAGCTCTGGATAAATGAGGTCAGGTTTGAAAGAAAAGTTTCTCAAACTGAGTGAAGCAAAGTTAAAAGAAAGTATATCTATCGGATCACAATAGAAAAATTGTTCATCAAGTTAGCGGCTTGATCCTCATTCAAACCAAGTGGGAAGGGCATTTTGGACAGGAAAAAAGATGATATCTATGTTGGCATGTGTATACATAAATATCAATTTATACATATAAAATAATATTGAAGTATGAAGCTCTTAACATGAATTTCTTGTTAGTTTCAATTGTATAATATTTTGCCAGTATTGCTTCTGATTTTCCTGTGCCTCTTGGAAATGTGATGTGATAGACATAAATTGATTTTACCAGTGAATTCAGCACCCCGAAATTAATTAAATCCACCCATTTAAAAACCAGAGGCAGAAAAAAAGATTAAATTTGTTGACTAGTGTAATCATTTTGGAATAATAGTAAACTTTCTGACTACGGTTCGTCAAAAATTAATGGATCTTTCACGAAAAGTACTTGATTAAAATTGATTAGTAAGAGGATTGATTACTAAAGTAGGGATTTTACAATGATTATTAAAGTGATTGCAAGATTGATTATTAAAGTGATTATTAACAGGTAAATGAAAACAACATTTCCGACTCCACACCTATGTGATTCTAAACACCTATGTCTTGGTTTCCTCTACCACCACCCCTTAAATTTTTACCCATGAGTTTTGAAACACCCTGCATCGATGGTGGATATGGAAAGATCTCCCAAAACGTAAGAACAAAGAAAGAGTAACAGAGTTAAGGGTAAATCTCTCTGAACCAAAACTGGCAAGTTAAGAACTGAAGGAGGGGGTGCTCTGGAAATAGTGGGGGTGGGGAGATAACAATTGAAGTGCCTAGGGTGCTGGGAAGCTAAAAAACGGCCCTGCAATCCACAATTCTCCCCCCTAATTTCCCCAGCCTTAGCAGGCTGCAGTAAAATTATCATTGACTAGTCCACGGCGAAAAAAGGTTGGCGAGCACTGCTGTAGAGAACGCTAAGTTTTCAATCAAAAATTATTCTATTGATTGCTTACAAAAAGTATAAAGTTATATAAGATAAACACTTAAATGTCTAGAATAACTTTCTTCAGGTATAGTTAGAAAAATTTGCTCTTGTCAAAAATAGTTGTTTTTTATTAGCTAGGGTCAGTTTTTTTTTATTAATATCTTCTAAAATAATTTGAATTCCGAAATTTAAGTCAGCTTATCAGCTTCTCCGGAATTTTTTGAATCTGTGGACACCTTAGTCAAAACTCAAATCTCCACGGTTTCGGAGGAGATAGCAAAACAAGCTTTTGACAGCAGCGGCAGCAGCCATTACTTTTTTTTTAGAATAAAGAGATACATGATTTTTCCACCATTTCCCTCCTCCTCCCAAATGATTAAAGCTACTTTAATTAATACAAAGTAACTGCAGTTTATTTAACCTTTTGATGCATGGCGATTATTACTTGAAGCCACCTCATTTCAGTGCTTTTACTGCTAATTGCAAAAAAAAATATGTTTAAATAATCCCAACTCTAAAAAAGTGCAGTCCATGCCATCGATCCACTTTACCAAATACATGGTGGTCAATCGAATATCCCATCTGTCGCCACATAGCTAAGGAAGTTTTCTGAAACAGCTGGTTGTGCAAACCAGCTGTGTCAGAATCGACCACGAAGTTGTTGGTATCAATAGCAACAGCTGCATTTTTTCAGCACTGGGCAGTCTTTCCAGTTGGTCTTCTATATTGATGAGAAAATGCTTGCACTTCAAAGGGTTAAGTATGGAATTAAAAATGAATTAAGTTCATTTTTAAATGTGATATTTGTTTTTGCCTGGAAGAAATAATTTTAGAGAATTTTCACTCAAAATAAGTTATTGGAAGACAGAGCTGACTTCATTTTAATTCGAATTTGGTAACAAGTTTCAATTGCTCTGAAAGACTCTGAAAAAGTTTTTAGATAAATATAATTTTAAAAATACTAGAAATTTTCATTGTTCTTTTCACTTGATAATAATATTCACTTTTTATGGAGAACCACATATAAGTTTTTGTAATGGATAACTGAAATTATTTTAAATACTGTTTCTCTAATTATGAATAGAAATTTTAAAAACAAGTGAGAAATAGCATTTATTAACATTATTACCTGCTTACAACGTCTGCTGTAATTTAAAATTTCAGAAAGCTGAACATCTAAAGTTTTATAAATATAAAAGAAATCTTATGATATTGTTATTATTATTATTTTAGTATTGATAAAGCATTAAAGAGATGAAAAAAGTCTAGATTTTTTGGTGATACAAGATTTTTATACAATGAATAATACAGGTAGATTACCTTTTCAAATTCTGAGCAAGGAGCACAATGTTGTTTTATATAATAGTCTTCAGTTTGCCAACAAGGTGCACTTGATGTATTTTCTCCTGAGCCATTCTGATGCTGTGAGTATTTTCCATTTGTAGGTGTAAGGTAACTTTCGATCAAAAGAACAATCAATGAAGTCCTAAAATGATAAATTTTTAAGTAAATATACTTTACATTAAAAGCTTTCAGAGAATTCCGTTAAAGTTTTTTTTTTCCCCTTTCCTTATTTGAACGCTGTACTCTTAATATTTTCAGTACATAAATCCAACATTTAGTGTCTAAAAATTAATTCTTGCTCAAAAATTTGGTGATGTATTGTTGCCAAACTTGGCAAGATTTTAGACAAAATCTTTTTTTTAAAAAAAAGGAAAAAATCTATTTTGCAAGACCCTGTACAAAGAACCTTAATGCTACCTCCATGCTTTAATAGATGGATGAACAGTTATAAATACCTATACTGTACTAATTGTATTGTGCTTGAATTGGATGAATGCCTTTAAACTTGGACCATAATGTATTTCAGTTCTTTAGAGTGCTTTTGCAAAATAACTATAAATCCTATGTACTTTTGTTCAGCTCAGCAGATGCTTTAAACTAAAAAACTGATTCAAAAAGCATCTCTTTTTTTCTACATTTCAAACTGGTATCCCTTTAAGTTTTACTTTTCATAAAAGAGATATATGCTGCCATTTATAAAGACGAAATAAGAAAAAAAATCATCATTTCAAAAAAGGAGTGGAGGGAGTGATATGTATCATTTCTGCTAAATCTTTTGCAGGACTATAAAAGATAAAAAATTGAAATTAATTATAATTTGTAATACGTTATTTTAAATTAAAAAAAACTTGGTTAGTGAAATACCTAAATGTATATATATATATATATATATATATATATATATATATATATATAAGAACCTACGGTTAGTAAAATGGCCAAATTTTAGATAATTTTAAACATCCCTATTTGAGACTTTCTACTGCCGTGTACCAAGGAACGATACTAATGAAACATTTTTAATTCTTAATATGGAAGTGATACTGAATCAAGAAGAATCTTTGAATAATAATTCCCATTTGGAGAATGAGTACTTCAAGTCATTTAGTGCTTTTGTTGAAATAAATTATAAATTATACAGCCCAACACTCACTTTTCTAATACTTCTATTCACACAAATACATCTACTGTAAATTTGTTAATTGGGCAGGCCAAATATTTTACAAAACTTTGAATATTTCTAGAAATTTAAAGTAATACATTTTAATAAATGTAAAGCTGATAAGTAAATCCATAAGACCTAGAATTATGAGAATTTTTTTGCACTGGACAGACTAAAGATCAACAGATAGTACATAATTTATTTTGCATTTAATATTTTCTAAGAAATTACAGGGTTTGCTACTTAATAAACTTGCATGTGTTGGGAGTGAAATTGATAAATTTTTACAGCGCACTCTTAATAATCTGGCATTTGGTTAGTCTGGCTCGTTCAATAATCTGACGATCTTTGGAAAGACTCGTCATATTGTCTTCCCATCTATGCCCGCTCTTGTGTTTCCAGCCCTCTTTCGTCATTGTTTTCTAGTTTACCTAATGTACATTTTAGAGATTCATCTAGTGTACTACAATGGGAACCAAATGAAAGGACATGACTTTGCTGCACAGACAGCTGTGTCAAAAATGTTCTCGAGCTCTGTGGCACGCGATGGATGATTCGATCAACTGCCATCTTGCTGGTAGTTAAATCAAGCAATGGCAACAGCAGCCCTTTTCCACCATTGGGCAATCTATCTAGTTTTTCTTCTATATCAATGTATATCTTCATCACATTCTCCAGTTCTCAGCAGATGCCGGTACTGATAAAAGTAATTCTGACATCCATTTTACATATAATTGATGATTTTGATGAGAAACTGTGTGCTCAATAGAAAAGGATTCTTGTGCGAGTATGTCCTCCTTCAGTACAGGCGCAGACTGGCCAGCAAGTCGGCGATCGCTGAGGGCCGAGGGCAAAATGGATATGCTACTTTGTAATAAGAGTAATTTGATATATATCAGAGTAATGTGATTATTTCCCAGTAATGTGCGCAGTGACGCAGCGGAGGATCCCAGAAACCCCGCAACTCGAGGGAGGCCCCAAAAAGTCATGGGCCCCAAAATCTTTTAAATAGTTAAATGTGGCTTTTAGGTACGTAAGCCTAATTTTCAAGTAACAAATAATCTAATATTCAATTCACTCTAAATTCCCCAGTAAGGGCTCCCTTTTCAATCTCTAGCCAAGGGCCCCCAAAGGAGCCAGTCCGGGCCTGCTTCAGTATTTTATTGAAATCAAATTTATTCTTTGTGAATCAAAACAGTTAAAGTGTCATAGTTGTGTCCTCATGACGAGGACACCACATGTTAAAGGGTTAATCCAGAATTTTTCAAAAATCCGGCAGTTGTCTGGTCCCATATACGTTAGATCATCAAGATTGTATTGTATTATTCTGTATGTTCTAACTTAAAATAATGAGCTGCTGAAAATGTAGGTTCAAAATTGATTCTCTAAGGGGGAGAAAGGTTATTCTAGGTAGGATGACTTAACACATTCACTGCTGAACTAAAAAGTATTATACAAGCCAGATTTCTTATGTCAATTTCACACATGAAATAGTTTTAAATAATTAATGATCCATGTTAATAATAAAAATTTCACATTTATTTCTTTTAAACTGTGTTTTTCGAAAAATTAATTAGTTATTCACAAAACTGAAATAGGAAACGTAGGTTATACTCGTAACCATAATGCACTGGCACGGGATTGGCAGCAAATACATTGAATCACCCAGCACAGCACATGTATCAGCTGTTTTTGCCAGGGATGCCCACAGAGCAGAGTGATAGCACATCGATGGACTGATGGCTCCCTAAAAATTTCAGCGCCACAGACTGCACTACTGAAATTTTTAGGGGGATTAAGACGAAGGAAATTTGGGGGGGACGGGGAGAAATGAAAAAAAAAATTTTATACACATCCACACACAAACATCAGTTTTGTAGTGTTGAGAGTGAAAATTACCTCTCATTAATGAATTGAATAACTGATGTACATTAACTTGAAACAAAAAATAAGTTTTAAGGAGCATGGAAAAAGCACTTTTTTAAAAAATATATAGACGTACATGCGGTCAGAGGCATGGTCTGAAAAAGCGTCTATGGTAATCTAAGTTGGACACAATGGGTTAAAAGAAAAAAAAAACACTTTCGGAATTTTTCAAATTGAGAAAATTGTCTTTCATAAAACAAACAAAATAGTTACTAATGCAATTTAAATTTAGTTTTTATTTTCACAAAACACAAACACTTTTAATTTTTAAAAAATCTCATGAGGACAACACATGACTTCCTTGCACGTCTATTAAATTAAAAATATTTTCGGTACACTCCATCTGAACTTATTTTGTTAAAAAGAGATAAAATACAGCAGTAATAGTAAGGTTTAGCGGTTTTTCGGAAAAACTCATCAAGGTCGACGACAAATGGCAAGATTTTGGGCATGGACCTAACAATGCCTGATAAATTTGGTGATATTTCGCCAAAACTCGCCAAGGACGATGACAAATGACATTATTTTGGCCATGAACCAAACAATGACTGATTGCAGATGTAATATATTGAAGATGTCCATAGGCGTTAATGTATTCAAATTCCTTTGGGTGGTCTTAAATAAACTCTCCAGTAGATTGGAACCAAAAATCGACATGCACAACTAGATGTTACAGCAATCTTATATATGAAATTTCAACAATCTACGACTAATAGTTTTTGAGATTTGAGAGTTATATACACACTTATACCAAAAGTCACCAAGCCTGGCGAGTTTTGGCATAATTCTGGAGGGAGGTACCTGACCATGATCGGACCATTACCTATTAACTGTATAGTAGGACGGTACTGTGCTTGATATGGAATGGATAAATGTCCCCAAAATTGCCATTGACCGTAATGTATTGGAAATCTTTTCAGTGTTCCTGTAGCAGAACTGTAAATGATAAAGACTTTTCAATGGAAAAATTCATTTTGTAATCCTTAACAGCATATATCACTTCTGAGTCGTTTGAAGTAGCCTAATACCTCTAAAATACACTTTAATGAATTTCTGCCCATAGAGCATTTATAATAAATAAACGATACAATCGAATGGAACTGAAAGGGGTGGTGCACAACTAGATGTTACAACAATCCTAAATATAAAATTTAGACATTCTACGACCCATAGTTTTGAGATATAGTTTAGAGTTAGAATAGTTTTTGAGATTTTGAGTTGCATGCATAAATATGTACGTACGTACAGAAGGCATGGAAAAACTAGTCAAAATAGGCTCGCCGTTGGTCAAAATGGGTGCAGGCGCATTTATATGATCGTGCATGCTAGCTTACACGAAAAAATTCTTAAAATTAATTCGCATCGAAAAAAATTCTTAAAATTAAATTTAGAGGTAGTCAAAATTGGTTTTTTCGTCGAAATTTGGCCCCCGAAATTTTTTGGGGTCACATTACTTCCTTATGTCTGTTCAAGGTAGTAAAAAATTACAAATACAGTATACTCACTCTAATCTGCAACTCCATAATCCATCATACATTTCAAATACATAATTTTACATTGCAATTTTTCTTCATAGAATTAAACATAAGAATAAACATAGAATTAAACATAAGACTAATAAGAATACTATAATGGCTATAATAATAAGAATTAGAATTCTCTGTAATACTATCAGCTAATTTATAATCATAATTAACATAACTATTTGTCAAAAATTCAACATTATATGCTATTGAATACATGGCTACATTGAATCCTTTCATACTCAGTATGATTTGAATCTTTATGGAAAAATATCTGTTAATGGGCAGAAACAAACTTGTCTCTCCAAACACAAAAGGTTATGTAACAAGGCTGCATTATTTTCAAGAAAGCAGTCGTAAAGTGCCTTTTTACTTCCTTGTATGGAATATAAGGAAGTAATGTGATCCAGAAAATTTTCGGGGGCCAAATTTCGACAAACAAAAAAAAAAAAACGATTTTGACTACCTTTAAATTTAATTATAAGAATTTTTTCGATTGCAATCGACTGGGTAATTTATTTACAGGGTCAGCATAATGACTTTAAATACATTAAGGTGTATGGATGCATTCAATTCATTGAAAGTCTGTGGTCAATTACTACTTTGGCTATCCCCAAAATCTCACAAACTATCCCAAGCTTGTCGGCTTTTGGTGAAATATCGCCAAATTAAGTGTCAGAAGGAAATCTTCCAAATTGAACCCAGCTTGGCAATATCGAAATATTTGGCTACACTGTTATAAAAAATCTGAATTTCACAGTATATATCAACCTGGTTTTCATGGGAGAATCTCCCTTATTGGTGAATAAAGGATTTTTGCTGTTTTTTAATGGAAGTTCCGTTAAAAAATGAAAATTATTCGTGATTCTTCTGAAAGTCTAGTTCTAAAAGGGCATTTTCCATTCCTTTCCGCACCTGCGACCTTGGACTAATGAAATGTCTCTGAATCACTTCCGCTCAAAATCAAAATAATATCCACAAAGCTGATTTTAGCAATTTTGAATGCAAGATGTTCGTTGCTCATTATGCCTGCAGTTCACTTTGGAGTTAAGATTCCTTAAACGTACAAAAATATCGTCACATTACGCATGTAACAGAAGACTGCAGATAATTGGAGTATAGTATTTTATTTACTTAATGCCAAGTTTTTTTGCTGTGGGTGCTAACTTTCCGATGTATGCACTTATTGTAATTTTATTTTATATCCGAATACCAAATGCATCTTTTTCATAGTCAGAGTTGTGCAATAAATTCAACCTAAACATGGAAGGGATGCTTTCAGTAAAGATTTTGCTTTAATGGTGTGTGTGTGTGTGCATGTGGGATTACGACCGATTAGCTCCGAGTGGGCTCTAGGTCGAAGGGTTGGGTGCCCTCCGTGGGGGTCTTTCTAAGGGGTCCTAACTCGTATTTACGCTAAGTTTCGGAGAAAACCACGAAAAACTCCGAACGGTTAGGTCGACGGACACGCGATGGGACCCGAACCCGGGACCTTCACACTTCGCCCGTCTACCATTTCCAGTGGTATAACCACTGTGCCATGGTGAGGCCTTTGCTTTAATGGACATAGTTTCTTACGCGGTTGGATTATAAAAATCTCATAGCTATTGTAAAACAAATGAAGTTATGATATTTCCAATTGAAGTGAGTAAGTATTATTTTACCTTTTTCATGTAAATAAATTTGTTTTCTACTTGAATGTATTACAATGTATTTGAATGAATTAGAACGGTGGTTTCAAAAATGACTATTTTTTAATGTTTAAAAACTATGGGCTCTAGGGTAAATAAATAATTTTTTGGAAGTATGTAGGTACCCGGTTTTATCTAATGTCCCTTATTAGAAAATAAGGCATAATATCTTTCAATTGTGATGCAAAACCTGATACCAAAATTTTAAATAATGCTTAAAATCGTTCTTCGTGATATAGGAAAAAAAGGAAAATACCTTTCTCTAATAGGAAAAAAAAAAAGAATTTCCTGCCAGAAAATACCCAGACAGCACATAAGCTTAAATCAAGCTTGACATTTCTTTGAATTTGACGTATTAATACAAGCTTGACAGTTCAACTCTGGCAGCAAGCTTGCTGCTAGAGTCAACTCGACTCCTGCAAGCTGGCAGCAAGCTTGCAGGAGTCAAGTTGAATTGTCAAGCTTAAATACAGCTTGATTTAAGCTTGACAATTGATACTCACTTGATTTTTCCTTTCGAAAGCGAGCGTTGATGGCGCCATCTGTGAAAGAGAATTGACATTAATTGTCTTAGCATTTCTCAAATTTGCTCAATAAAGAAAAGTTCATAAAAGTTGTGTTTTATTTTATTATAACATGAGGGGAGTTTTAGTTTTATTTATATCTAATTAACATTAGTAATTCCATTAACTAATTAATTAATCCTAAAAATAAATTTTAATATAATTAACACAATTTAGTTAGTTAATATACTTCACTTTATGGGTGGTAGAATGAGGCGTAATCCGGCCTCCACAAAATAATTAATCAGTCATAAATGTACTTGACCATAGAATTAAAAAAAAAAAAAAAAAAAGATTCTATATTTCCAAATATGGAAATTCTTCAAAATAAAATACAATTATACTACTACGAAATTGATTTCAAAATCAGTCATTTGTCTCGATTTTGGCCAGTGCAGTATTGCTCAACGATGAGTGTTGCGATATTGAAAGTTTTAAAACGTGTCCTGCTTTTAAGTTTATATTATGTTTATTTCCCTATTAGTAGAGTCTATAAATCACACATAACATTATTTAAATTTTGATTCATCCCATGGAAAAATAAAAGAAACTTATCTGCATCGCCTATACTTATCGATCTGGCTTGACAACAGTCACTTCAATCTTTAGTCATAGCTGCCCGAGGCATAATGGCCGAACGATTAGCACGCGGGCCTTCCAGCCTAAAGTTCCCGGGATCGAATCCAGCTGCCGACGTTTGATGGAACAGATTAAAATAACTTAAAATTTCAGCATAGAGGGGGAAAATGCGCGTAAAAATAAAGTATGTGGGGCGCGGGCACCCCACGTATTTAGAAAAAATTTTTAAGGTTGAAATTAAGTTTGCTATGTCAAGCTTAATGCAAGCTGGGCAAGTGTAAACTAGAACACTTGATTCAAGCTTGCATTAAGCTTACACGCTTGAAATTTTCAAGCTTAATTCAAGTTTATTGACTTGATAAGTCAAGCTTGATGCAAGTTTGCTGTGCTGTCTGGGTAACGGAAAAAAACTGATTCTGTGACTAAAAATAATGGAAAGAAACTGTTTTGTAAGATAACATGCGAACGGAAATTAACGATTTTCTCCGACACTGGAAATGAAAAAAAAAAAAAAAAAAAGCCATTTTTTGGTGTGAAATTTTTTTAAAAAAAGTTAAATTTGTAGGACAAGCCAACATTCAGGGTTATTTTGACTGAATGTGTGTTTTTAAGTAATCAGGGAATCATTTACATACAATAAAAATGTATGTTTTATACACTAAATAAGAATTTTATTAAACTTTGTAAAAGAAATAAATATTTGTAAAGTTTCTTTGAACATAAGTAAAAGAAAAATAAGGAACACGTATTCAAGTACTGCTACCATCTATTTAAAAATAAACTATCTCCGAATTAGGTTAAAAGTCGGCTGGTATTGTCATCTGTTATGTAAAATGAGATATTAAAAAAAATCTATTCATAAGAATTGAAATGCTCTTATCTCTCTTTCTGGTGTATAACATTTGAACACTATTGCCCGGCAATATCACGGGTGCAAGAAATAAAAGGAGAAAGCTTAGCTAGTGAATTTGACAGGTGTAAGACTTAAAAGGTTAATAAACTGTTGGATCAAAATAGCAAGGTAATTTTAAGTTTGTAAGTGTAATAACTCTAAAAAGGAATCTTTTTTTTTTTTTTTTTAAGTGAAGAAAAACAAATTGATCTTTTTTCCAATTTCATTATAAAATAATTTTTAAAACTAAATTATATTTTATTTGTGCCATTGTATCCATGATGGTCATTGTATACAGTTGACCATCTTTTCAGTAAATAAAGCATTCATTATTTAGATGTCAACAAAGAAATGACCTATAATTTGCATAATTCTATAATCTGCACAACCCTTGGTCTCAACTTATGCAAATTAGAAGGAGTTTACTGTGTAAGATTATAAGAGAAGTTTTTAAATATATTAATACCACCCTTCCGTTTCACTTTCATTCATGTTTTTCTTTGGAAAATGCTGAATTTTTATGTTTTCCTGCCTTTTTTGCTCCTAACCTATTTCTTAGTTTTGTCCAGATATTTCCAAATGTGGAAAAAAGACATGGTTGATTGATGCATAACTTTGTGTACAAGTAAGCAATTGGGGGAAAAAAAAATCCATTTGGCAATTTTTTAAACTTCTGAATGTTTCTTTCCATTAAAATCCACCGCTTTGTAGGTGCATCTTTGTCACGTTCAATAACATTTTAGTGAAGCATATTTTCTAGAAACAGCCAGTTATCTTTTATCAAAAGCCAAAAACCAGGTACCAGAGTAAGGTAAAATAAATTTTTATAGTTTTTGATAGCTTTATGACAACAGAAAGCGTAACTAAATGTTTAATACAGAATTTCAAAAGTTTAGAATAACTGCTAAACTGGAAAAAAAAAAATTAATAATTTTCCGAAACTTAAATTTGTCATGTTATATAAAGTAATCAGACAGGACGTAACCATGGGGAGGGATTGTGGGATATATCCCATCCCGAAGTTTTTAGTTTTCACATTAATTAGCCTGAGCTTTCAGATGTGCTACATCATTCAAAATTGTTTATTTATGCTATGAATACATTTCCTATCACCCCCTGAAAATACTTCCTGGTGATGCCTCTGTATCAGATGTACTATAAATGTTTAATTTGTTAATTTTTTTTTCAACTAATAATATTTGTCCGTAAGAATAAAATACTTTTACCAAATATCTCTCTGATAAAAAAAAAGTCAGAAAAAAAGCCAAATTAATATGTTTTTCTTGGGGTTTTACTTGAAAACCCTTTTTTTCCTAAAAAAACATTGGGTTTTGCCAAACGTCTCTATCTGCCAAAAGCAAAGCAAGAGGTGATAAACTTCACACCCACAATATGTTTCAGTGATATTATTGAGAGGGCACTCTTTTTTTCATGGAGAAATCAGATTTCTTGAGGAGGAGAGACAGGGGTTGGAACACCCTTGTCACGGAACATCTCTGTAAGTTGGTGGAAGTGTCCTTATGATTGTTCTTTCCTTTTGTTTTAAGTAAAAATTATAAAGTAGTCTCCATTGAGATTATCATAAATATTGTGTGCATTCACTTAATCATAATTATAATAAGTTTTTGGTTTAATAAATAATGATAAACGTACAATATTTTGAATTCCTTAGGAGGAAAGTATGGCTGAGGGTTTTTCAGGATTTTTGTATCTCTTAATCGTTTGAAGGGGCCATTTGAATTAGGAATCGTTTGAATTAGGCCTTGTACGCTTCCCTTGTGGTATTTTAACCATGGCCGTGAAAAATATGCAAAAGTAAATTCGATTTTTTAAGTTGAACAGATTCAAAAAAGGTTAATCTATGCGTTGTGTTATGCAAAAAGGTAAATAGATAACCCAAAGTTCTCACCCTTGCCAGGTATGTGTGAGAGTAGAGTAGTGAAATAAACACAAGAGACATTAAATTGATCATCAAAATACATTTTATTTTAACAACAAAGAGGTAAACAACTGGCAGCCTCACATGATTGAAACAACAAGGAAATAATTTACTAGGCAGTGGTATTGCAGCACAGAGAACTATGCACAAACAAAAAAAATTTTAGTGTGAGTTAAATTCCCATAATTATCCCTTGGTAAGAGAAAGAAAAAAAATCATTTTTAAATTGCTATGACACTATGAAGTTCGACTGGGATCCCAATCAAAAGTTTAAAAAAAAGGGGGAGATGCTGCAGCACAAAAAAAGTAAATCCTATCAAAAAGAAAAGTTTGGGCAAACAAGTCCCCACCTCCTCCAAGCCTTCACAAGGCATCAAATGAAATCCCTCTCTAAATCCTATCCTGTTACTTAAATCCCCACAATTACAACCAAAGAGCAGAGCTTAAATAATAAACAAAGAATCACATTACAGTATTTTGTTTTTCCCCATAAGCCACAAAATTTGGATATGCAAACAAACACAATCAAGAAATTTCAGTAAGCAAAATCAGTAAGACAAGAAAAGAACACATAAATAACAACCCCCAATATGGCAAGGATATTCACATATTTTGACATAATGAACTGAACTCAACAATTGACAAGATTAAAACATGATGTTACAGGTAAGTTACACTTCGGGATAATACTTAAAGAAAAATTTTAGCTTTTACATTTGTCTTCAATTCCCCCCCCCCCACCCTTAGGTTAGGTGAAAAAAAAAAGAAACTTCTTTAAGTTAGGATAGTTCAAGAGTGGACAGGCTTCCTGAGTCGATTGTCTAGCATATCTGGGAGAAAAGAAGAAATAGGAATGGGCTCACCCGATTGACCAGCAGTGGTTCGGTGACAGTGATCCTCAGGGCGCGGATGGTCGGACGCAGTTAGCTGCAGGGCTGAGCAGCATAGACCTTCTTTGGACGGGAGCACAAGGTCTAAAAACATGATGGCTTTAGCGGTGGGCGTCATAACGGCTCTCCACTGGGTACAGATGGTGCAGAACTCGGTCGTCGACGGCTCCTGAGCCGGGCAACCACGATCCCTTTTCAGGCCTGGATATGTCGGTCTTGCATAAGCGATAGCGCAGGGGCGCTAAACTTGTCGCCCATCAGGAAGTCTGCTTGAACGATGATGGGAGCCGCAAGCCCATTTCTTCAATTACAACAAAAAAACTAAGAGGCGGTGGTGGATCACTGCCCTAACAAAGGGTTAAGTACGTGATGTCTCTCCAATGGAGAAAAAAAAAACACATTGCTTCAAGTGATCAGACGTCCATCAATCAAAAAAGAATAAAATGTAAAAAGGTGATCATCATTAGTCCTGGCCCTCTGGCCTACGATTTTGGGGGATCACATCCTATAAGTTGCTTAATGGGGCGACAAACGTCGAACTTGGACAAAAAAAAAAGGCGAGAAGAGAGTCCGGGAATCACCCTCCTTACAACACCGCGTCAGCTCTCAGAATGACGCTTCCTCCTCGCTCGCACCCGCACTTTGCAGTCACCCTGGTACACGGGGCCAATCAGAGCGTGCCATCTCAGCCGCGAAAGTTCTCGAAGGTTCGACGTGGGGGGAAGGAAGAGAGAAGAAAAAAAAATGGCGGCCGGGAAGTAGCTTCCTGAATGAGGGAAAAAATGGAAAAAGGCCAAAGCAAGGCAGCCATTTTGAATGAGGAAAAATTACTTAATCAATAACAAAATGCCTTAAACTCGTTATGAAATTTCCTAAAATTTTAGCAGGAGATAGCTAATTGTCTGAGATAACCCTGGGTAAAATTAGGAGCAGAAATTTAAATCGGAAGTGGGTAAAAATAATTGAAAACCGGACTTAAACAAAAGATAGGAAAATATTATTGTAGAAGGTGAGTTAGGCTATTGAAAGAAACGTAATATTTAGCAGAAAATCAGCAGAAGTTATATGAAAATTAAATTTACACCTCTGGAGAGGGAAAACAAGTGCAGAAATAATTTAAGGTAAAAAAGGTAATTATTTAGGAAAACCAAAAAAATAAAAATAAAAAGGGTAATTAGTAGTAATTTAAAGAAAAGCTATTGACATATAAAGGAAGAGTCACCCAGACCATTATATCTCCTGACAAAAGGTACTTAAATTAAACCTCAATATTAATTACTAACATTAGAGCATAAACAATTGACAGTTAATACAATTAAAATACAAAGTTACTGCAATGAATTATCAAAACATAATCCCCCCCCCAAAAAAAAAACAATACAACACCCTTAAGACACAGCAATGAAGAATTTACACACAGCACTTAAAAATCAGTGAAAAGCAAGTGAAAATATCGCTTCTATAGCATCAATACAAAGCGTAACACAGCAAACTCACTCGGCGAGAGCTCAATGAACAGTGACTGAAGGGGGAGCCCGCTGCTTTTATAATTTTCGACAAACACCGTAGAAGGTTCCAGAGCGATCCATTCATGGAATTTACTAGAATAGACTCGATTATGATTGCGTAATAGAAGAGTAATACTAGGCTATTATTCATGTTAATGCGGAAAAACTAACTTTACAACCCCATTGGGAAAAATCTGGAGTGACTCCACTTGACTTTCCGAACACTTACAATTAAGATCATTACCAAGCATTTAAATAAATTTGAATCGATCAATAATTCAAACATATGTACCAAACTGAAGCTCAATCGAATGTGCCCTTTAAACGCTAGCGCACTTTCAATAATTTCCCCCCATAGGCCATAATGTAAATGAAATCTTTGTCTTAGCTCTGTAGAAAAACTATAAGTCCTATACACACCAAAATTAATACCGGACTTACAATGGGATTTATAACATATATACCCAATTTGAGCTCAATCGAATGTACCGTTTAAACGCTAGCACATTTTCAAGAATTTCCCCCCATAGGCCATAATGTAAAAGAAATCTTTGTCGTAGCCCTGTAGAGAAACTATAAGTCCTATACACATCAAAATCAATACCGGTCTTACGATGGTGGTTTATAGCATGCATACCCAATTTGAACTCAATCGGATACCCCGTTTAGGAGCTGTCATGTTCACTCACATACACACAAACACACATACATACATACATCTCATAAAAATAGCATAAATGAATTCAGAAGACCTCAAAACGTGTAAATACACAAAAATCTCGTACTCGAATTTTTTCATGATTACAATACTTTCCTTACATGGTACATGTTCGGAAAGTAAAAATGCACTAAATGACCAAAATGTCGCCAAGCTTGGTGACTTTTGGCAAAATATTGCCAAATTTGGCACCAAAAATAAGTCCTCAAAGGTGCCAAAGACCTATGACCAAACAAGTAGCTAAGACCTAGGACCAATATTTCTTGCGATTTCTAGAATTTGGTATAGCAATCAATACAGTAACCCAAAACTGTGTATCTCACATTCTAGTTGACTGATGACTTTTGATACAACAAAAAGCAAAATTTAACTATTTGATGCGTAACTATTTTAAACCCCAGAACAGCGGGTTGCCCTGAAAATTAGTAACAATAGTATTCCACCAAACTATGCATTCAGCATGCATTCAAGAATTCATCCTGAGAGGGGCCAATACAGCCCTTAGAAAAGGGCTGTATTGGCTAAAAAAAAATTATATATAGTCATAGGTAAAGGTTCTTTATCCACAGAATGTATAAAATAATAGCTATGCAGGTTTGATTTTCACTTAATTTTTTCCTACAATATCAGTGGTCTAACAATTCTGCTGGTAATAAAGCCATTTTCTTTCTTTCTTTTTTTCTTTTTTTTTTTTTTTTTTTTTGAGAATTTTTTTCATGCCTTTTTTACCCCATATACTTCTAATTTTTGCTTTAATCTGCACAAATCCACACATTATGCAATCGTGTATCAATTACTTTGCACTTCATCTAGAGCAAAATTGAAATGTGTCCTAAAATATCTATAATCTGAACAGTTAGACATTAGAATTACGTCATTTACTAAGCTGCAAATGCTATTATCAATTTCACAAACTTTGTCTGAAAATATCAAAAATATCATAGTTATTTTAAAATAAATATTGGATATATATCGTGATATACGAAACCTGATAAAAATCAAGTGATTTAAATGATGATTAAAATCACTTTGAATCATTGACAACCCTGCACTCACGGAATGAAAGGCTGGGTCAACCTTGTCCAGCTCAGGAATTTATCTTTGCAGTTACTTCAAAGATAAAGTTTATTAAAAAACATAAGTAAAGTTGATTTGAAGAATTAATCCTAATCAGTTACACAACACTGTGGATCATGCCTTAACATTGTATCACATTTTTGAGTTGTTCCTAAAGCAAAGTGGACAATTGAAAAATACCATGTTTTTGTGCAGTTATGTTATTAAGCACTTACCTTTCATATGTGCTGTCACTAAAATTTCTGTAGAATTGATAATGTGTATATAGACTTATAATAATAAAGTTAATTGCTGATACTTCTCATTCTTTTCTTTATTGGTAATATTATGTTAATTTTACTAGACTTAATCAGTTGCAAGGTATTTTATTTTCACCAAGCAGTTTTTATTGGAATATATGTATAATGATTAATAAACTTTTCTTTTTTAATCTATAATTAGCATAATCCATATAATTCAAGATTTTCACTGTATTCATTTTAATAATTAGCCAATTTATTTTGTTACTTTTACTCTTTTTTTCTTTGATAACATCTAAAGCCCGGGTTTCCTACTCGCATCGATGGCAAGTGCTCGAATTTGTCAACTGCGAAAAAGTGCCCAGGGTCTTTCGTGGTGCGTCCACCAGATCTGCGGCGCTCAATGCTAGAAGGAAACCACCTTTTAATAAGTGTGTTCTTTGGATGCGAGAGGCACCCTCTAAGGTCATTAATCTTGCTGGTCGCTGAACGCGAGTAGAAAACCAAGGCTTAAATTATCCATTGGTCTTACAGTAAACTTTTTTTCCCCTAACTTCATTAATACTGTTATGTATTTTGAGTAAAATGGGTAAACAGATCCTATTTTAAACAGAAGCTTGTCAGAACAGAAATTTTCTTAACATTTTGAATTCTTGGTCAACTGAATTACACCTTTATTCAATAGAAAGCTGTCTTTAGTAGAAAAATGTTTTAGTCTTTTTTAAATTTTACTATGTTATTTCAAAATTCTTTATTCTTTTAAGAAGAAATCTAAGATAGAGACCTCCATGGGACTGAACATTGAGTCTGGCCCAAGCTGGGAGATTCTTGAATTTGTAGGCCCAGCACGGACCCATAGCACATTTGAAAGAAACATCATAGCCCATAATGGCTCATATGGGCCCATAATTGCAGAGTAAAAATCTGAAAATTCCAGAAATTTTAAAAAGTATAAAAACGATCAAAGAGATAGATAAATAAATATTTTTCAGGCATTTTATATTAAGCAAAGTTATCAGAGAAGGTGTCCCACTCGTTAAGCAAAGTCTAGCGCCACTACTGGTAAACAGTACCTATACAAAAGGAAACAAACGGTTATGGCATCCTTTTCCAAGTGCAACAAAACTTGAAAACTTTCCCACACCAAGGTCTTTCAAAGTAAAAGGAGTAATCTCTCCATGATTTCACAATTTATTACGTACAGAAGCTAATTTTTAAAAACACTTTTTTTTTTTCAGGTTGCAGGAAGACGAAAAAGAAAAATAATTAACACAAGATACAAATTTGACCGACCATTGACAATAAATCTATTAATCCTCTACCTGGCTCTTGTTTTTTACACAAAACACAGACTTCTGTAGCATGGTTTCTATTTAAATTGATATAACTGAAAAAAAAAAAAAAAAGTGTGGCTTTAAGAATAACGACAATCCAGAAAAAAAGGATAATATTATTCCCTTTCCCACCTAGCTCAGCATATTTTGAAATAACATAATAATATTAATTATTATTTTACTTCAAAGTTAAAAGTAAAAGAAATTAATTTTCTGTTGAAAGTAGGAACAAGCTGTCAAAACAAAAAGAATACTAGAATAAGGGCCATTAAATTATTTGTGTGCTAGTCCTAAATCAATGTCAGATAATTCTTTTAGCTAAGGCCAGGACACAAACAGAACTTATTCAATTGGCTCCCCCTAACTCCCTAACCAGAGAATGTATACATACAATCAGTGACTATTATATAACATTTTGGTTTAATAGATTTTACAAGACCCCAGATACTTTAGAAAAAATTCATATAGTTAGAATTGAAGCCACTGTTGAGCACTCAATACTTTTTATGATTTCACAGACATATTGGGTGGGGGTGGGGGAGGAGCACAGAGCGTTTGCAGCGGAGAGGGGGAAGAAAGTAAAACAGGCAAGAGCCATTGATCACGCATGTTTTAAATATCTTATTTATTCCTATTTTTACTCTAAAACAGCTATTTCCAATTTAAATATTTATTCAAACTTTACCAATAACATTATTTTGCAGAATAGGTGACTAATTGTTCACTGTTGAAGAATAAAAATCTGTATGTATGCTGAGGAATGTGTGGGGGCTGGTGTCATCATAAGTTATCCTTTGTTGAGGGTCACAATATTAAAAGCTTGGAAACTACTACTCTACATAATGTAACATTAAAAAAAAGTAGATTGCATCATAACACATTTCAAGAACCCCATTATCAGAAGAGCACACAAATTGGTAGTTTTTAAAGGATTCATGATCTAAATACTCAAATTGTTCATTTCTATTTTTTTATACTACAGTGGAACCCCGATCTATCGTTCCCGCATTCATCGTTTTCCCGTATTGATCGTTTTATTTCTATGGTCCCTGCACAAGTTGTACAGTACAGGACCAATTAACCGGAAAACCAGAAAACCGGAAAAAATAAAGGTAGGCCGGGAATAGTTTTTCTTCTATCCGATAGATGGCGCCACCAAATTTTTAACCAGAAAAACTTAATAAGAATAGACTCTGAATAGTTTCTCTCTAGAATTGTATTGTAAGTAGAACCTCTCAAATCCGGACTTTCTATAATCCGGACAAAATTCGGCCTTCCAAATAATAATAAATTGGTATTAACCAAAAAAAAAAAAAAAATGCTTTTTTGTATCTCCTCAAAATGCAAATATATGACAGCACCAAACATAATGAAGACTTCCAAGACATTTTATGCTTGTTTTTTTTTTTCACAGTTTTTATTTATTTTACTCATAGAAGGTTTTATATTCACTGCATCAAATCCCAAAGATGTATGTGCACTTTTGAGGCAGATAGATACGATATTTTCTCGGCCCGCTTCTGCCGCTGGTTGTACTGGTGTTGTTTGCTTGCCATAATTCAACTTCTTGTGAAAAAATTGTTCTAAATTAAAAAAGTTTGCAATTTGCATGTATAATCACTCAAAAACAGAAACAATTATGTCGGATTAATAGAAATAGTGTGCGGCACAAGTTCTACACATTTGAAAAACAAAGCATAAGTTAATAAAAGAAAAGAAAGAAAAAACACTCTTTTAGTGGTGGCATGCTCAGCAGACAAGTCACTTCAAAAACAAAACAACAGGATTCTTTCAAGGCAAAAGCAGATGGAAAAGATCATATCTGCACCTGTTATCTGCGTCAAAGAGTGCATACACATTTGCAGAATCCGAATCAGCCAGAGCGTTCGCAATAAGCTTATAAAATGAAAGAGCTTAAAATGTACAGGAGAGGACGGGGGAGAGAGTTTAAATATACACTTTGGGTCCGGAAGCAAGTTGATTTCCACCCATCGAAAATAATAGAAACAAATAACAATGAGTCAGGGAACACATCGAGTGTTTGTTTTAGGCTTAGAATCTGATGTGATCGAGGTTTTATTTTTACTGATATTTGTTGCATTTGGGTCTTATTTAAAGAGTAGATTCAACAGTTTAGCTTTGGAGCATGCCAATTAATTTGTATTGTTTTTACTGTATATAAATTTATAAAAGAGGTATTTGTTCAGTATTAAACGATATACATCAGGAGCGTATTTATGAAGGGTGGAAGAGTGCAGGCCACACTCCCCGTCCGAAAATATAAATGTAATTATTATGAAAGACATGTAATTTTAAAACGTATTAACTCAATATCATTAAAATACCGGATCGCTATCTGCACCCCCCCCCAAATGGAAACTCTATTTGCTAACTGATTGCATGAGATGCCGGGAGTGGTTTAGAATGTAGGGTGCTTTTTTTGCAGCACATTTTTATATCTGTTGATAACTCTATCATCGATCGCTCTGCCCTGGCTATACATCCGGAAAATTTCAGTGTAATGCCGGAATCGGGTAAAGTCCCAGCGATTCTGGATTTGAGAAGTTCTACTTAATCATAAGCGGCACCACGTGCAAATTATGATTCAAATGATACAGTTCAGTTCATAGGCCACAATATAAATTCTTAGTTTGGGTAAATTTCAGATTAGATTAAAGTTTTACAATCCAATTTATTGTTTTAGTGTAAAGTAATCATGATTAATATTATAAAATAAATTAAAATCCGAACTGCAAGCAGAAAACTAATTTGAAAGTTAAAAGTACATGAAATGTTTAATAAAAAAATGAGTTCTCCTTAATTCAGTTATTATTATTTTTTTAAAGTAATCTTTAGATATCTTTTTTCCGGGAGGGGGGGGGGTGCCTGTTGATAGAGAAAAATTTTGTCATTTTTTTATTGCTGTATGATTGAAACTACTAAATAATACACTGGTAAGTTTTTTTTTTTTTTTAATTTAAATGTAATTTTAAGGTACATTTATCTGCCATGTTATGTTTTTGTTATAGATTGCTCCTGATATAACGTAGGTTGTATACAAAACTTTTAAATATGAAAACTGCCAATAGATGGCGCTACCGGTCAATTCCAGAAAACCGGAAAATTCAGTTATCCAGAAAGGTTTGGGTAAAACTGATTCCGGATAATTGGTCCTGTACTGTATTTAAATAACGTTAACGTGTCCCGCATTTATCGTTCATCAAAAAATCCTTTTCTCGCATTCATCGTTGTAAAATATTTCTCCTGGCCGAAATGAAATTGAAATTGAGATGTCCATATGACATCAAACTTAATTATTTTCTGGTATGATTTCATGGGTTGATGATAAGTTGTTACAGGAAATGTGGTGGCATGTGGTGTGAAATTTAGAGATTATATTTACATTGAGATAGACGTAGCGATGTATCTTAAGAATGGAAGAAATGTGTGGTGATGCAAAAAATAGAAATAATGTTTAAGAAGCGGAGAATAATATTCGTGCCGATGAGACTGAGCCTATACCAGTGCCGAGTTTATCGGACGCAATTACTGCATTTCAAATTGTATGAACTTTTATGTGTAAACATGAATGCAAGAGAATGCAAGAATGCATTGCAAATCTTTAAAATTTTCATTTAATTAAAATAATTAAGGAAAAACCCAGTGTAAAATTACTGATTTTTTAGAAATAAATATTACTTAATTTCCTACAACTCCAATTCGTTTCTTTTACAGTTTGGCATGACGTTAGTATTTTTGGTATGTGTACATTATGCGCATTCATAAATATTGTTTTCTTTATTTTGACTTTTATATCTTTTCTCCGCATTCGTCGTTTTCCCGCATGCATCGTTTTGTACTACGCATCCCTTGAAAAACGATAGATCGAGGTTCTACTGTACAGAAATTTTTCTAATTAAAAAAAAAAAAAAAAAAAGAGAGAGAGACATATTTCACCTTCAAAGCATGCTACAACTATTTTCAAAAATAAAATTTTCGTAGATACTAGAAAAAAAATTAACTTCTACTGATCAGTCGTAAATTCAATAAGGGATCAACGGGTAATAATCACAGAGACCAACAATTTAAAATATTTGGCCCAACCTGAAAAAAATCTAAGATCCAGGCTTTTAACAATGTCAGCTCTTAACAAAATTCAGTGCATCTCACTTTGATAATTTAAATATTGTTTTTATTGTTTCAGAAAGCTAAATAACTGATATTTAGCTAAACATCTAATACTGTGTAATTATGGCGGCTTTCTATATGAAAAAACAGAATGCAATGCTCATAAACCTAATGTTGTAACTTCATCTAGTGTACAATAATAAATGACTATATTTCAATAAGGATAAGGCACCCCCTCTTTTCCTCATAACACAATGTATTATTTCAAAGGCCTTGGTTTGTCATAATCAGAGAACTTTACACATTTTAACCAGTTTGCTTTAATCAATATAAATAAAAGCCTAGGTGTAACAGTTCTGGCTTGCACTACTCCGAAAACAGTAAAAAAGTTATTTTCACTAACATTTCCTTAAGATTCCTTTTATTTTTTATTCCTTCTTTGTTTTAGAGGGCCATTCAAAGACAAAGTGGGGAGATGAATGCTCACATAGACTAGGAATTTCTACAATTCTACTTTTCAATGATGCAAGCAATGCTACAACTAGGGTTAATGTCATCTGGGGAGAATCTTAATTTTGATGCCCTATTCTTTAAAACCATTACTGATTTTGTCACCCCTTCAACCTGGCATCTGGGGCAAACACCCAGTTTGCCTCCTAGTTGTGGCCTTGATGCAAGATACATATTTATTTTTGGTGCCAAATTTGATGATATTTCGGCAAAATTCACTAAGCTCAATGACAGTTGGTGAGATTTTGGGCATAGCCCAAATAATGACTGACTAAAGACATAATAATGTCTACAGACTTTAATGTATTAAAATTCTTTTGGGTTCCCCTGTAAATAAACTATCCAGGGGATCAAAACCAAAAAGGAAGGTTTAGAACTGGATGTTACAATAATCCTATGTATAAAATTTTACCATTCCACGACTAGTAGTTTTTGAGATATGTGAGTTATTTACATACATGCAGGCATCAAAAACGAATCAAAATGATTGCACTTGAACATATATGAACATGCAAACATTGAGATGTCTCACAAAAACTCTTCAAAGTAAATTTAGACAGTCAAAACTGATTTTTTCATCAAAATCTGAATACTGAAACCTTTTGTGATTACTATACTTCCTTTTTCTTTGTCAGAGGAAGTAATGTATTGTATGATAGGATTGGGTCTCTAATCCCCTAAAAATTAGAGTCCTTTTGTATCCACACACTTAAGACTGTTGATCCCTTCACAACCCAAATTTTTGGAAGTCTTTTTGTGGAATGACCTCCCCTCTGGAATTATGTTCTGCATTATCTAAAATGCCGGATCCTTTCAATGTTGTTTGCACCAGTCTTCATCCCAGTCATGTAAGTACTACTATATATTTTTCCTGGACAAAGAACAAAAATACTTTTTATAAAGGCCTAATAGTTTTCTGAAGCAATCATAACTGCACTGTCATAGTACTATTATTTTTATTTCATGTTTGATATTTTTTCAATTTAAAATATTTTTTTTTTCCTTTCCTACATCAGTTACATCTGATGAATAATCTACAGCTATTGATTTATATTTATTATCTATATAAATAAAATTAGACTTTTGTCTGTACATTTCTTGGAATTTAAAAATTTTGCGATTTCTATCCGTTTCAAGCACCCGGGAATCCGATGCGACCCTCAAAAAAACGTTTGTCTGTCTGTCATTCTGTCATTCTGTCCTTCTGTCCGTGACGCTTTTTTTGTTTAAGCATCACGTAAAAACGGCTGAAGCGAATGATATGAAATTGGGTGTCATGATAGGTGGTCACTCAACTTAAAACATAGGCGTCGAATTTTTAAAAAATCTTGATTAGATTTTCAGATTTTGCGAAAATCGTTTCAAACTGCGTAAATTTGTGTTCAAGCATCACGTAAAAACGACTGAAGCGAATGATATGAAATTGGGTGTCATGATAGGCAGTCACTCAACTTAAAACATAGGCGTCGAATTTTTTAAAAATCTTGATTAGATTTTCAGATTTTGCAAAAATCGTTTCAAACTGTGTAAATTTGTGTTCAAGCATCACGTAAAAACGACTGAAGCGAATGATATGAAATTGGGTGTCGTGATAGGTAGTCACTCAACTTAAAACATAGGCGTCGAATTTTTAAAAAATCTTGATTGGATTTTGAGATTTTGCGAAAATCCTTTCAAACTGCGTAAATTTGTGTTCGAGCATCACGTAAAAACGACTGAAGCGAATGATATGAAATTAGGTGTCATGATAGGTGGTCACTCAACTTAAAACATAGGCGTCGAATTTAAAAGAAAAATCTTGATAAGATTTTGAGATTTTGCGAAAATTGTTTCAAACTGCGTATTGTGTTCGCACATCACGTAATAACTGCAAAGGTGAAAAAATGGTATTTGGTGAAATGATAGGTGGTCACCTTAAACTATAAGCATCTAAAAAAAACCGATCAGATTTTGGGATTTTGCAAAAATCGTTTCAAACTGAGTGAATTTTTGTTCACGCATTACGTAATAACGACTAAAGCGAATGATATGAAATTTGGTCACATGATAGGTTGTTGCTCAACATAAAGTATAGGTGTCCAATTTTTTAAACATTTTTATTAGATTTTGAGATTTTGTGAAAATTCTCCCAAAATGCGGTTATATTTTTTCAAGCATCGCGTAATAACGACTAATACGAAATTTGGTGATATGATAGGTAGTTGCTAATCTTAATTTATAGGTGTTGAATTTTAAAAATATTTTGATTACATTTTGAGATTTTGTGAAAATCGTTTAAAAATGCTAAAATGTTTGTTCAAGCATCACGAAATAAAGACAGCAGGGAATTAAAGGAAATTGGGTGACATGATAGGTTGTCACTCAACTTAAATTCTAGGCTTCCAATTTTTCAAAAATGTTGATTAGATTTTGAGATTTTGCGAAAATTATTTGAATATGTGTAAATATTCGTTCGCGCATCCCATAATTACGACTAAAGCGAATGAAATGATATTACTTAGTTACTCTCTAACCTGTAATATTTTAACAATACATGAAAATTATAACTTCGCTTTCTTTACTTTGGCAACATACTGCATCCATTCTGTGTACTCCTACAATGCTGACGAAAGTTCTTGCTTTTTGGAAATTTGCATTCATTAACCCGTCAACGACGGGCACTTCAGCTAGTTCAAATATAAAAATGTATTGTCAGAAAAACATTTAACACACATATTACTAAATAAAAATGTAATGTTTATTAGCAATAAAATGGCACAAAAATGTGCATTAATATAAGAAAATTGATAAATAATAGCAAAAGTAAGCTAAAATATTTTTTTAAAGTCCAACCTTTTATCAAGCTATTAAAAATAAATAAATACATAAAAAATAATTGCATGTCCCTAAAAATTTTATTTATCAAGTACTTGAACAAGTAATTGCATGATCAGTCATGCCAAGTTTTGAAAATCAAAAAGCCTGAAATTTCTATCCTTTTGGTGTGCAGTGGATTGACTTTCTAGCTACATAATTTTAACATTTATGTCCAATCTGTTGATTGCAAAAATTCAAACACATAAATCAATTTACCAATGTCTATTCACAAGATAATAATGAGATTTGCACAGAAAGGTAAAGATAAAGTGTTACGAACATTTTCCACCAATGTGATTGATATCTTAACAGAAAAGTTACTGAGGTTTCATTAAATTGATGTCAGAAATTTAACTATCACTCCAAGCATCTGCAAAAACTGGAAGATGTGATAAAATGATCAGACCAGAAACGGTTAAACATATACTTTTATCATGTAATGTATGTATAATCATAGTAGAACAATATAATTTGCTTCATTTTCTCGAATTCTATGCATATAAATCTAGAAATATCCAATTCTTTGTTTTAAATGTAAATGCTTTTGTAAAATCCTGATCCACTTGATAAAATGAGAATTGATATATGCAAGCTAGGTGAAGACAACTGGGAAAATGGTTATTTCTGAATGAGCAAAAAAAGCCCGAAAACATGAAGCAAAATCTTGATGTTCAAAAAGGGATCTACATGCCTTAAACTCAGCACAAATTCTTAAAACTTGGCACATCTGTATAATACACATATAAACAAGCTGTTAAACAATAAATTAAAAACATGAACTAGCATACAATAATAAAAACACATAAAACATTATTTAATACGGCGGATTAATTAGTTAAAATTTTTTATTTGGGAATACCTTATTCCCCCGTACACGATATATATTTCGGTTACACACATAACCATCTTCAGTCGTTTCTGGATCTCTCACTAATGGCGGCTTCTTTTTATATCTTGTTCGTTCTTCTTCTTGAAAGTTCGATGCATGACGTCATCCCATGATTGGTCGATTGTATGAAGCGTATCGTTGATGCTGCCCTCTGTCGTCAATATTTCTAAGCTCTCACGAATGTAGGCATATATACTATTTTTAAAGTTGGCTATTTTTTTAATATTTTTAAAATCAATGGTAATGGGCTCTTTCAAAGCAAGACGGGCTAGAGCGGTACTTTGTTTCTGGAGGTTAATGTCTTTAAAATGTTCGTTTTTTCGTTCTTTAATTTTCCTTTTTGTAACGCCGATGTAGCAATTTTCTTTATTAGTATCGTTTGACATAAAATTAATTTTATAGATCCCTGCGGTTTCGATGGGGTTGATTGGGTCTTTTTCCGATCTAATGCGCTGAAAGATTGTTTTATTAGGTTTAATTGGAATACGGAAGTTCTTTTTTATAGATCCCTGCAGTTTCGATGGGGTTGATTGGGTCTTTTTCCGATCTAATGCGCTGAAAGATTGTTTTATTAGGTTTAATTGGAATACGGAAGTTTTTGTGCCACCATTCAAGCTTTTATTCATCTCATGACGCCTGTTACGGTTGAGCCTCCGAATGTGGAGCATATATACAGTAAGTTAAGATGTTTTTCCAAGAAAAAAGTTAGAGAATTTCAGCATATCAATTTTTTAAAAGACTGTGTACATTTTAAAATTACCCCTAAATTCATGAAAATTAAAAATAGTTTCCTTCTTAATGAATTCTTTTATGATATAAAGAATTTTGAGCTATGCTTACTTAAAAAATACATTAGGAACAAATTTAAATATATAGCTAAATTAACGAAAGAAGAAAAATTTTACAACCACAAACTTCAAACCATGTGCTCTCCGGATGATTACCGTTTAAAAGTCGATAAAATAAACAATTTTTGCAAGAAAGAAAAAGAGATTTACCACAATAACCACTATAAAAAACTTAACTTTTGGATGAGAAATAATAAATGCTATAAACAAGGTCAAACTAAAAAAGAAGATCAATTCATTAATCTATCCTCCTTAACTCTTACTCAACAGCAAAAAGCCACTCTAAACCTAGGTCCCAAATTCATTCTTGATGACAAAAAAGAACTTCTGTATTCCAATTAAACCTAATAAAACAATCTTTCAGCGCATTAGATCGGAAAAAGACCCAATCAACCCCATCGAAACCGCAGGGATCTATAAAATTAATTTTATGTCAAACGATACTAATAAAGAAAATTGCTACATCGGCGTTACAAAAAGGAAAATTAAAGAACGAAAAAACGAACATTTTAAAGACATTAACCTCCAGAAACAAAGTACCGCTCTAGCCCGTCTTGCTTTGAAAGAGCCCATTACCATTGATTTTAAAAATATTAAAAAAATAGCCAACTTTAAAAATAGTATATATGCCTACATTCGTGAGAGCTTAGAAATATTGACGACAGAGGGCAGCATCAACGATACGCTTCATACAATCGACCAATCATGGGATGACGTCATGCATCGAACTTTCAAGAAGAAGAACGAACAAGATATAAAAAGAAGCCGCCATTAGTGAGAGATCCAGAAACGACTGAAGATGGTTATGTGTGTAACCGAAATATATATCGTGTACGGGGGAATAAGGTATTCCCAAATATAAAAAAAATTTTAACTAGCATACAATAGTTTAACAAACATTCCAGATATAAATACATGTAAATTTTAAATGCACACAGATTAAAACTGCGTATGTAAAAATTAATATACTAAATCAATATTTTCAGTACAAATTTGTACTTAAGTAAATAATAATAAATAAAGGTTCAATTTACTTCAGTAATACTGTCTTTATTTGAACGGTGTAGATGAAATAAAAAAGAAAGGAAAAAAAGGTTATTAACAAACATGATATATTTGCAGATTTTTTTTTGTATGATACATTTGTTGCCACAATAATTACTTGCACATAGTATTGGGGCAGAGTGCGGGTGGTAGAGGAATTAATTAAATGGCTTTCTCCCATTTAGAACATTTATTAACAAAACATAAAATAGCACAACATATAACATCAAAGAAAAATATAGAATAAGTAAAAAACAATAATGGGTAACTAGGGACAACGGAACAGCATGTTGCCATACTGTAAAAAAGATTAATAAAGGGAATGATTATTATTTGCGGCAGGCCCAGCGAGAGTGGGGGACAGCTGGGGCACGTCAAACTAGAATGGGCCTGTAAATTTTTCAAAATGCATTACAAATTTCCTTTTTACATCTTTACTTTTAAAAAATTATGTTAAAAAATCCCAGCCCAACGCAGTGCCGGTCCTAGCTATTTTTCTAAGTGGTGCAAAATAGAAAAATGCGCCCCTCACTCACACATGCAGCTAGAAAAATCAATTAAAGCCTCTGGATTT
>JAWZYV010015851.1:0-49336 GCA_038373885.1 Cheiracanthium punctorium | reverse complement strand
CCTATTATTAGTAAAGACCGTCCAGATAATGAAATAATTTTACAAGCATGTATTTTTATAGGGGAAAAATAGTGTTTAAAGGCACAGTTTAAAATACATATTGATTTCGAAGGTTCTAAAAATTTTACAGAAACAATTATTATTTTATGTGTGTAAACTTGTCTAGTTATATGTTTGCATATGGGAAAGGTGGGAAGTGTTAGAAATTCCAAATATATATCCATGAACATATTCATTAAAAAAAAACCTGAGTTGTACGAATAAATAACTTTAAACATCACCAGTATCGCTATCTATTTAGCCCCCCCCCCACACACACACACACACTTTATTTTGACGGGCATTTTTTCCGCACACTAATTTACTTGGAGAAATTGATTTGTCTAGTGTTAACTCAAATTTGTTCATTTTGAATCAAGAAAATTCGTAAAAGTTGTGTTTTGTTTTATTATCGCACAAAACCTACAGATTAGCTCACCCAAGGTGGAGGAAGGGCTGGGATAAACCTCTCGCGAATATAACACGTGGGACCTTTTAGTTTTGTTTATATCTAATTAGCATTAGTAATACCATTAATTAGCACTTAACATAAATTGTAATATAATTAGCATTATTTATGTTCTCATTTAATTTAGCTCTACTACTTTAATGTGAAGGTGAACTTCTCCCCCTAATATATATATATATATATATATGGGTGCGTCACTGAGCAGGGGGCCCCTTGGTAGCATTTGCTACGGGCCACGCGCTGTCTTAATCCGGCACTGAGCTTATGATATAGTTTTAAATAATCTTTATAAGTTGGATCATTACATCTTGTATACATACAAGTACGATTGTCTATGTTTAGAAAATTCTTGGCTAATTATAAATAAAAACCACTTCAACCATCTGCTAGATTATACTTGAAAGATCTTTTTATATTAAGATTTTTACTGATAATAAATTATGAACCACGTCTGTGTGATTCCACCTCCTCTGTTGTGTAAAGTTATTTTGAAATTTAATCAAGTAAAGTTTACCTGTGTGTGCGGTATATATTCACTTTGAATACTGTGACTTGTTTATCTCAAGAAAAGAAGAGTGGTGTGCTTGAAGACTACAATATAGGCAATATATTTTCCGCTTTCCTTCATGACAATTTTTTATCAGCTAATTGTAGCATGAATAGATTCTTTCTGAGGATATTCCGTTCCTTTGAGCTACAAGGGTGCGAATTACTCCCCTTTACATCGTCCGATTCGTCCATCCTAGCCCCACAAATTCCCTATCAGAGACACGACTAGAGATTTATTGCCTAAGGAGTCTCTATGACGGTGCTTGCTGGAAGCCTTTGATGATTTTATCTTGCGTTCTTTTCAAGCCAACTATGGATACAAAGTTTAAAAAGATTTTTTTTTAAAGAAAAGACACTTTTTAGAGAATAAAGAAGCAAAAGAGAAAAAATGGGCCCCTTAAATTGGTCTCGCCCTGTAGATAAATGGACCCTGCTCATAGCGGCCCCTTAGCTCATGGGGGGGTCCGGACACACACACACACACCCGTCGCTGCGCCACTGCCATTCAGCATGGGAACCGGCGATTACGTCTCCGGCCAGCGCCCACAGTTCCACTTTTATGCAACTTTCTACAGGGAAACGCTTTGCAATTACCAAATGAAATGAGAAATACAGTATCATACCTACCTGGAAAACTGGTAAATCTCCTGAAATCTTGGTCAGATTGTTTTCTGGATATTAGCTATATTAATAACAAATGGATACAAAATTCATTTATCATCAGAAATCAATCTTTGATTCTTTTAAGTATAATAAAAATGAATTAAGTTTTTTGTGTGAAAAGTTACATTTTCTTATATATGTCAGAAAATTTGCATTAAAAAAATCATTAAATTCAAGAAATTTTCCCACTTAAACATGGCCTACACTCTTAGCTTAGCAAGCTTATATTCATGTGTACAGTAATAAATATAAATTACTTTGTTTTTTATTTTAGATCCCAGTGAAACAAGATTACTTTTCTGAAACTGCATCAGTTACATTAAGAGGTATTGTGTTCTCTATACAGTCATGTTTAGTTAGCCTTTTGTTTTTCCAAAATCATAAAAAAGAATTTATGACATTAGCAATGCAAATGAACTAAGTATAAAGTTATACAGGGTGTCCCAAAAAGGTGGTAATGGCTTCAATTCTTCATCTATTAGAGATAAATTAGCAGTGTAAATTGAAAAAATGTTCAAAATAAGGTCAAATAATAGTTAAGAAAAAATTCCACTTTTTAAATTTTATGACCCCCCCATACAAAAACATTCGCAATTAGTAAAAGTGCCATATACACTAATGAGGTGATTACCAAATTTGAGCCTTTTGTCATATGAAGTTGCAGAGATAACTTTAAAGAAAGATGATCGGAAACTATACATGATTTTGTATGTAAATGTTTATTCCTAGCATGGGGGAAAAAAAAAAAAAAAAAAAAAAATTCTTTCATAGTTTCTGTACGACCCCTAAAATGCAATCATTTGACATAATTTTTTTACTTTGACAGCCATTGAAAAGTGGTTT
This sequence comes from Cheiracanthium punctorium, assembly GCA_038373885.1. Classification (NCBI taxonomy): domain Eukaryota; kingdom Metazoa; phylum Arthropoda; class Arachnida; order Araneae; family Cheiracanthiidae; genus Cheiracanthium; species Cheiracanthium punctorium. The sequence goes on along the minus strand of JAWZYV010015851.1, from coordinate 46,773 downwards.
AAATCAGTGTTATATTTATCTTTGTATCTCCGACACTTTTTAAGGTATACTTCTCAAGTTTTGTATATCGCCTCTTTAGTGTATGGGGCACATTTTACTAATTGGGAATGGTTTCATATGGGGGTCATAAAAAAGGTGTAATTTTTTTTTTTTTATTAACAAAGGAATTTTTTCTTAAGAGTCTTATTGCCTACCTTATTTTGAATTTTTTTTCAATTTAAACTGCCTACTTATCTCGAATAGATAAAGAATTAAAGCTCATTGCCACCTTTTTGGGACAACCAGTGTATGTATTGAGAATCTGATGCGGAATTTGATCAGAGTTCAACTTACAGCACACACATTCTGTATCACCATTAATGCAACTTTTTTGTTTTTTGTCACTAATGAGGTCATGAGAGTTTTAAACTTGACATTTTTGCAAATATTGAATACTGTATTAAAATGCAAATGAAATTAAAATCGCTGTATCTATACATACTCTAAATATTAGTTAATATATACAATGTGAACTCATGCATGGTAAATTTTAAATTGTAAAGTAATCGCATGGTAAAATTTTGGCTTTTCTGTGCTAAGTTACTGAAGACCTGTGAATCATATCGGTGAACAAAACTTTCAGTTTATTTAGTGAGTGAAAATTACTGTCATGAAAAATAATAGCATGTAATTTAGTAATGAATGCTACATGTTTTGATTTTATGAATTTAGGAACTCCAGTGTGTCAAGGTCTTGTGAAAGGTAAAGCAGTTGTTGCACTAACATTAGCAGATGCTTCTAAAATTGAGGTTTGTATGAATTTCTTATGGATAAAAAGAATTTGAGGGGTGTGCTGTTACTCAAGTTAACAGTGTACAATTATCTTTTCATTTCAGGTTGGTAATATACTGATCACACATGCTACTGATATCGGTTGGAGTCCTTACTTCCCTTTACTATCAGGTGTTGTTACTGTATTGGGAGGTTTAATATCGCATGGTAATTACATTTTGAAGTCAGGTATAATGTGTAGATGCATTGAACTAAAAATGGAATGTAAAGCATTTTTTTTCTCTCTCTTAAGGTGCTGTAATTGCAAGAGAATTTGGACTTCCATGTGTTGTTGCTGTAAAACATGCTACCACTGCATTCAAAACAGGTAAATCTTATTCAAAATAATTAAGAAAAAATAGAATAAATGATTTCATGGATTACAATATATTTTTAAGTTTTATGTCCCTCATGACTACCGACCTATGCCACGTTTACTCATGATACAAACTTTTTAAAAAATTGCTAGCTGAAGTATTTGTCATTGATGTGTTAAGATACCTCAGGACTCCAAGTAGTGTGAATTTTTGTTTCCGTTGTAGAACTATAAAGAATGGAATTAGCATGTTAGTAAAAGTATAGGTAAAAATTAACAGCATCTCTGTATTATAAAAAAGATTGGCAGGTTAAAAATTAATAAAATAGTTTACTGAGTCCGATTGTCATTAGATTTTTTTTTTTTTTTTAAGTTCAATGAGATCATTTAAAGTTATCGAGGAAGATGCTACTAACTACTGAATATTAAATTGAAGAGATAAATAACTTTTTTGTAAAATATATACTACAACACACAATTTTTAATTTCAAATTATTTTCTCAATTTACTACATTTGTTTTCTTTTATAGTAATATCCTCTGAAATATATTTAATTTTGAAATTAATACCTTTGAGGACAAAAGATTGAGATTTTGCAAAAATTGTTTAAAACTGAGTGAATCTTTGTTCACGCATTACATGATAACGACTAAAGCAAATGATATGAATTTGGTCACATGATAGATGGTTGCTCAACGTAAACTATAGGTGTCCAATTTTTTAAACATTTTTGTTAGATTTTGAGATTTTGTGAAAATTCTTCCAAATTACGTTTATATTTCTTCAAGCATCACGTAATAACGACTAATACAAGTGCTACTAAATTGGTGATATGATAGGTAGTTGCTAATCTCCATTTATAGGCGTTGAATTTTTAAAATATTTTAATTACATTTTGAGATTTTGTGAAAATCGTTTTTAAATGTTGAAATCTTGTTCCAGCATCACGAAATAAAGACTGCAGGGAATGAAACGAAATTTGGTGACATGATAGGTTGTCGCTCAACTTAAATTCTAGGCTTCCAATTTTTCAAAAATATTCATTAGATTTTGAGATTTTGCAAAAATTATTTCAATATGCATAAATATTCGTTCACTCATCACATAATTACGACTAAAGTGAATGAAATGATATTACTTAGTTACTCTCTAACCTGTAATATTTTAACAATACGTAAAAATTATAACTTCGCTTTCTTTACTTTGGCAACATACTACAAACATTCTGTGTACTCCTACAATGCTGACGAAAGTTTTTGCTTTATAGAAATTTGCATTCAGTACTAACCCGTCAACGACGGGTACTTCAGCTAGTGTGTATATGTATATCATACTAAATCATCAGTCTGCTGAAATCCCAAACTGCTAAACTGCACAGTTGAGAAAAGAAATTCGCTTTCGAAAACCACAACTACTACACAGTCCCTAGCAGTTTCGTTCCAAATTTGTAGTCAGTCCGCACTGTTCAGTCGGATTGGCATTTTCAAACCAAAACCTCTTGCTGCCCAAGTGTTTGAGTAGCGTGAAAAAGATTATCAAGAACCTGTTCTGAAATACAGGTGAATTGCCAGTGTCTAGGCTAGCATACTTATGCTAAACAAGGGGGTAGGGGTCATAATTTTTTCCATTGCTGTAATCATAGGCACACCCACGGAGGGGGCTATGGGGGCTGAAGCCCCCCCTAAAGGTAGAAAGTTAAAGTGAAAAACGTTAAAAATATGAAAATTGTCGCTAATGAATTAATTTTTTTTTAGTTCGTTCTTTTTTCAATTGTCTTCAAATTATTTCTAACCAAAAAAGACATTTTTTAAAAAGTTTTTAAATAAATGCTTACTTACAGTTAGTTGAAACACTGTTACACACGGTTACAACGTCGCTCAAAAGATCAGATAATTATTTATGACTGTATAATGAGTTACATTGCTTGTGTTCTATGGGACAGTCAAGTGGTACCAACTATTTTGACGTTATAAGAGAGTTGTAACTAACTGAGGTCACTATGACCGAGTTCAGCAGTATTTGTATGTAGCCCAGCCCCCCCCCCCCCTAAACTAAAATCCTGGGTGCGCCACTGGCTGTAATGCATTCCACCTTGCTGATATGGGTTCGCCCAATCATTGCAAGTTGCTAGGTCATGTGACAAGACCTCTACAGAGTGATAAAAAGCTTGACACATCTGGAGAGATAGAATTATTGTGTGGCATCACTTGCTTTGAGAAATCTCTAACAAACGTTAGTAATAAAATTATGTAAACCTGCAAGACTTCTTTCTTGGCCCGACTACGAGTTCTGGCCGGGGGAGGCTCCATGCCAGGACCCTACCGAGTTGCGCCACCTTTGATCTTGAACCCAATGATAATCTTACGCCTCGCCTGCTCTGCCCAACATTGCCCCCACCCGGGGCCCGACTACGGAAAACAGCTCCTACCTCTCCAATGTCGTTTTTATTTCATATATATATACAAGGGGGTAGGGAGTTCAAACCTCCCCACCACCACCACACTTGTCAAAATTTTTTTAACAAAATGTCCATAAATTTTGAATTTTTAGCTTAAATAGTATGCATTTTAACACAAAGTTATGTCTATAAATCCTTCCCCCCCTTGAAGGAAGTCTGCATACGCCACTGTGTGTGTATACATATACAGGGATGAGAATCTTCCGCGGTTTGGTTATTTCCGCGTATTTTGCTTTTTTTTATTTTCCGCGTTTTTAAAAAGACATTACTTTCCGCTTTTTCGTGTGTTTAAGTTCGCGTTTAAAAATATTTTCAATGCAATTTTCTTTTTTAAAGATGTATTCGCCGAAATACATCTTGCTTACCGATATCAAGACCGTATTGCTAGCCCCAACACGTATTCGTCTTCGGCCATGCTTATTGCGTATTCAAAAATCTTGCAGGATTGGAATCCAAGGAGAAGCCTTTATGATCCACTTCTCCAAGCCAATGGAAGCGCTGCAACTTGCTAAGCATGCGCGCATCGAAGAAGTATGGGAATATTCAATGAGGAGATCAAAAGTCGAAAGACCCTCCTTGAAGTTTGTTCCTTTCGATAAGCTGAAGCGCTGAATTTTATTACATGTTGTGGTTTGATCCGTTTTGCGGTTTTCTGTCCTCAGTTATGGAAAGCAATCATTTGGATATCATAAACCGTATTAACGCTGCGGAAATAAACAAAGAAAATCACAATTAAGACTTTTTTACAATCTGCATTTTTTTTTTAATTGCTTTCGTAGTGAATTAATTTTGAGGCATCAGATAAATCCCACAACATGCCAAGCTTAAAACAAACAATTATTCTCCGATGCACGCATTATGCATTGTCAGCATAACAGCTGGCCCGTCCGGTGGAAGAGGAAAGAACTGTTTACTTTAAAAGAAATGAATTTCTCTCTCCCTCTCCCTCCTCTGCCGTTGACCTGACCTTCCAAACAGTCGTTTATTTATTTAATAATGTTCCTCTTTCTAAATTGAAAACATTGTTTATATTAAATCGTAGGTTCTTATTTGGCTTCCTAAATCATAGGCGTTAGCATCACGCAAACGCAAGGTTTTTTCTTTGGAAGTGTGCGTGCGGGAGCGCGCACATAACATATTCTAAAGTAAAAATAGGCATGTTTCTTTAGGTTAAAAAAAAAAAAAAAAGGTTTTGGAATGAAGGGTTTTCCAAACAAAGTTCCGGGGGGCACACGCCCCCCGTCCACCCCCCACCCCCTCTGCCCGACGATATGCTTATGTCTCAACTTAGCAGTAAAGTACTTTTAAATAGTCTATGAGAAGTAGGGAAGGAAGAGTTCTTAATTTAACACTATAACTGGATTTAAGCCATCAGTAGTTGTCAAAACTGCTAAATTGTTTTGTAAAGCTAGGATTTTGTCTTGACTGTAGATTTTGTAAAATTGATTAAGATCATCCTTTAAATAATGATAACCTCTGTTTCATTATTGAATGTTCTGCATCTAAAATTGCACATAAATGTTTATGAATTTTAATTTTTAAAGATAATAAAAATTATAATTTAAATAAAAATATTTTAATAAATAATTGTAACATATATATTGTTGATATAAAATAATTGTTTTATATATATATATATATATATAGTATATCAAAAATGGGCATCACGCGCTTGAACTTTGCTCGAAGTCGAAATTACTTTCACGCACTTTTCCTCTTTTTTCATATTTGCGTATTCTCATCCCTGCATATATAATCCTTTCATGTAAACTTTGTGTCACATTGAAGTTCTTTTATAATGTCACACAAAATAATTCTGAAAAATTAGGTTCTGCAAATGGTAATTAAATGAAATACTGTCAACCCCGGATATAATGAACTTTCGACTATAGTAAATGCATTTCATTAGTCCCGATTAACATAAATTAGAAATGCTCTTAGCATTTTTCAGGTTTGGTGAACCATGACTTCGATTATAGTGAAAAAAGAATCTGGGCGGCAGAGGTGGTGATGTTCAATTTCTGTGAAGAGTGTCTCTTTAGTGTTTGAGTAGCAAGAAAAAGATTATCAAGAACCTGTTCTGAAATACAGGTGCATTGCCAGTGTCTAGAATAGCATACCAGACTTGCCAACTTTTACGCTTTTACGCATACAGCACTTTTTTTTACGCATTTCCGGATATTTTCTTCCTAACTTGTGTTTATTTCTTTAAAACTGAAATTGATATTAAAAAGAAATGTATTAGGTTTTAAATTGAAATGATGTTCTATATTTGAGCCTTTTTGCCTTTTCAATATGGATCTAAGTGCACATCATTGGCACCGTGATCCACATCGCACATCCATGTTGATACAATGCGCATCAAAATATTTTTCTTAGTTGCCACTGAGGCAAAGAAAACAAAATCTTTTTCCAGATGGGACGCCGAGTATTTCTTAATTGGTTTACCCAGTCATGACGTCATAGAGTAGAGCGAATGGGAGAATCGCTTACTAGGGAGTAGGTCTTTCTCCTGTGACTTGTGCATCTCACGTGGTGTTCTTCGTTATCAGCGCGCGCGCGCGCTTTGCAGTTAAGAGACATTGGTAGACAGTAGTATGAGCATACTTTGATTGGTTTTCTGAGGATTATTTTCGATAAATGGCCTGTAATGGCCACTAGAACAGCATAACTTATAAAAAAAAAGTTATAGTAAAAAATGGGCATGTATAGTATCAGATGTCAAAGGAGTGAAATTTGCTTATTGTAACGTGTGCCGGTGATTTCAGCATTTCTCACGGAGGAAAGTATAACATTTCTCGCCACGTGAGTTCGTCAAAACACAGTGAAAATATGAAACGTGCTAACAGCAGCAAAAGTCTACAAACATATTTCAAAGAGGACGGACAGTTCAGTGGTAGATTAATGCAAGTTTCTCGGGGGTGGGGGAGCGGTTAGAAGATTGACATATTCATCCATTTTATGGAAGCAATTTAGGATCTTTTACATTAATTTCTTTTTTTCTCGGGGAGCGGTCGCCCCCCCCCCCCCCCCCTTAATCTGCCCTTGGGACAGTCGGACATTATTCATGCAGAACTGTTATTTTCATCTTTCTTGATCGAACACAATATTCCTATTTCAGCAGCTGACCATGCTGAATGTGAGAGGGTTTTCAGTATTATTTGGAAAAACAGAATTGAATTCAGGTGCAACTTGTTTAATAAGATTTTGGAAAGCCGACAGCAAAAAATCTTGCATCCAGAAAACTATTACTTCAGATTTTCTGAATAAAGGCCAAAAAGCTACTGCTGCTTCTTTGAAGTCAGCACAGTGAAAATGAGAGTTTTTTCAAGTCAGTTACGTGATTGTGATTAATAAATTGTTGCCAGAAATCTGGAAGATGGTGTATTAATTGATTTGCCTTTTATTCGACAACTTGATTTTCTTTTATTGTTCTTAGCTTTATTTAATAGTTAAACTTAAAACAAATAATTGTGACATAAAATACATTAAAAATAATACTCGTGCATTCTATAGTGAAAGGTAAAAAATAACGGTCACGCGTTGTATAGCAAAAAGTGTCGAAATTTCTGTTCGCGCGCTGTTTTACACATTTTGATTTTCCCAGGTTGGCAAGTCTGGCATACTTATGCTAAACAAGGGGGTAGGGGGTCAATTTTTTCCATTGCTGTAATGCATTCTGATCTTTAAAAGCATTCACTAACAAAAGCAGAGTACTTTTAAAAGTGAACCAAATATGGAAATTTCTCTCTTGACCTTTCATTTTCCATTCCCCATGCAATATGACAGGTTAAAAGTGACAGTACCTTTTGCCAACTGAATAGAATGTGCATTATTTCCATAACTAGGTTTAATTATGTTTACTTTATTTTAAAAATATTTCTATAGCCATAAATGCTATCAATTATGTTTGATTTACTTAATAAACATTCAGTATTTGTATGAAAATATTGTTTTCTAGTTTTATATTAAATTTTATTATTCAACATCGGGAAACATTGGTTTTGGTGAACTTCGTATATAGTGAACGAAATTTGCCAGTCCCCAGAGGTTCACTATAATTGGAGTTGGACTGTATTTTATTATATTTAATACTATTAATGACATTTTGTGAGAATATTGTATACAGTGGATTATATGTACAGCTAAAACATTTATGTTAAAAGCATTTCATAATAAATATGTTTTTTAATTATTTTACTCTCATGATTGTAGGAGATATTGTTATTCTGAATGCAACTGAAGGAACAGTAATGAAAATCCAAGACGCAGATTGAGAAATGTAGAATTTGTTAATCCAAATATTGACATTCTGTAAATTATTTCATTGATAATGTGTTTCATGCTGAATTTTATTAACACTATTTATTGAAAACCACATTTTAATTGTACTATGTAATAAATTTTGTTTTTACTTTTTAAATCAAAGTGTGTGATTCTACTTTAAAGAAGGATGTTTAATTAGTTAAATTGTCATGAATATTCCCAACTGCATTTGTAAAATGCTAGCATATTTGAAACAAGCTTCCATATTGTCTATAACTTCACTCATTTTAATATATATGTATTACTTTTTATGTAAGAAAGAAACGCAGTCCTAGTTTTTCCGTTCCGTACTTGATAGGGGGCACCACTTCACTCACCCCCCTCCAAAGAAAAAATTAAAATACATGCACATTGCACAATAATGTATAACAGTAAATTTTTAAATTCAAACAAGATATTTTTTTAATTTTTTAGCACAATAGCTAGGCTTTTATTTCATAAATTTTGATCATAGACAGGGTGTCTACCAAATTTCTGAAAGTCAATTTCCTGACTTTTGGGAGGTCCCGCGAAAAAAATTCCTGACCAATGCATTTTACTTTGGGGAATTGCACAATGCCCTCTCCCTTGTATTTATATTTGCATATTTTGTACAACTTCTTGAAATACAGGATTAAGCTTTCATCAATTAAAAGAAACAGAAGTAGTCCCAATTTATGATAGAATTAACTAACTGTTCTTGGAAAGACGGTCCTAACCCATAAGTTACCAAGATAATTTGTCTTTTACCCTCCCGTCACGATTAATGAGCCTCCATTTTTCCCTCCTTATACAAACACATCGCTTGATGCTTTCGCGGTCCCAAAAATGTGTTGCAGTTGTTTTCGGTTTCCAGTCTGACAATTAGAGAGGGAGGGTAAAAAAAAAAGGACACGAAAAAAAAATTGATTCTTTCGGTGAATTTTCCGGACCCATTACCCAATTTCCCGGTTTTTTCCAGACATTCCGGACCCATTTTCCAATTTCCCGGCTTTTTCCAGATTTTCGGGATCGGTAGACATATACACTAAATTAGAAAGTTACATAAAAAAGGTACAGAATTTTATGATACTAACTAAAATTGATTTGAATTTACAGAAAATCAAATCTAAATAAATACTTCATTTTTATACAACCCCTGTAAGAAAAAAAATTCAATATTAGTGAAATATGCTCCACACATCAATTAGGTGGTGTGCAAAATTTCAGCCTTTCATCATTAAATAAAATTTGTAAGGGTCTATACAGTACCAGTATGTTCCAAAAGTCTCATGTATTTATGCAAGCATTGATTTTATTTTGTAATTGATGTACAGTCACTAACACGTGATTTTCCAATGGGATTTTTTTTCTCGACAGCCATTGAAAAAGGGGTTAAGGCAACATATTTTTATATCTTGATTCTTTTTATGATGAAATGCTGAAATTTGATACGTCACCTAATTCTTGTATGGGTCACATTTTACTATTTGAGAATTCTTTGTACGAGGACGATATGAAAATTTAAATTTTGTATTTAGATTTCTCAGGAAAATTATAATCCATACCATGAAATTCCATACTGTCTTTTAAGTAACTTTGTTATGTGTTGTATATGTGTAATGTGGGCATTTAAGGAATAAAAGCTTTGGTTATTGTTTTTGGGACGCCCTGTATATGTATGTATGTACAGGGTGTTCCAAAAAGGTGGTAACAGGCTTTAATTCTTAATCTAATAGAGATAAATGACCAGTGTAAATTGAAAAGAATGTTCAAAATAAGGTCAGATGTATTACACCATTAAGAAAAAATTCCTCTCGTTAATTTTCAAAAAGTTACATTTTTTAAATTTGTATATGACCCCCGTACGACTAATCAGGGTTGCTACTCAAATCCTGAAATGAAATTCCCTGTATTTTCGTGATCAAAAAGGGGACAAACACGACATAGCGCAATAACGGCATATAACACAATATAGTATCATCTCTTAATATTTTAAATAGTTGTGCATCTTTAATAATATCACATTGATTATTAGCTTAACTAAATTAAAATTATCAACTTAATTTAGTTAAGCTAAATTTAGGGATGAGAATGATTGAAGAGAAAAAGTGTGTAAGCTTGAATTTAACCGTTAAAATATTTTGACAAGCATCATACACTGTTTTCCATAAAATATCAATCGCAAACTAAATTAATTAAAATAATCCCAGTACTCATGCATAAATAAGTATTTAATAATCAATTTTAGACAGAGAGTGTTCAATAGAAAAACAGGCTATCATTATTTAAAAAGAGGATTTTAAGCAAATTCCCCATAAATCTAAGGTCAAGGTAAATAATTTCATGAATAGATTTCAGACAATGTCTTTATGTACAAATAAAATAACATAAAAAGGTTGATTTGGAAGGTTTAATATTATTATTATTTACTTTTTTTTTTTGCAAAACTTCCATCAGAAATAGTGTAAAAATTATATTGCAGTGTAATTAGTTGCATTGACAAAAAGTGTTAAAAAATAAATATTAAAAACTGCATTTACCTTTACTTAAAAGAAAAGCAGTTCTTTTTCTCATAGTCAATCTATGCAAATCAATGTCTTATATAAATCTCTGTCATGATTTTTTAGCTTAACATTCAAACTTTCAGAAGCATTTAAAATTCAAGAAATTTATAAACATAAATTTAAATAAGCATTCAAGTATTTTGTAGTTGCATTAGAAATGTTTATAAAGAAATACTGAAAAGGAAATACTCATTTACCAAAAAGATTGAACTTGAGTTGGCAGATACGAGATTCGGAATTCTGCCGCGATTATATCATCTACATATTTTTTTTAAATAAAAATAATTAAAATGCGGAATTCCGTGGAAGATTTTTATCCCTGTAAATTAAAATTATTACTTATTACCAGCAGTTTGGTCCTTAGTAATGGCAAAATGATTGATGAACAAGTGCCTGCTCATTGGGGAAAAAAAGCAAATTTTTAATAAAATAAACACTTTCACTAGTAAATCTAAAGATTTATTATTATTATTTTTTAATTCCAAAATCCGTTGGTTGATGTTAGACAATTCAGCAGATTGTTCCTCCATAATTTTCTGTATTTTCTTTTGTAATATTTTGATCTGCTCAGAAACTTTTCATTTATTTCTTCCTTCATCTTGCAACTTTTGTTGAGCATCTTTCTTTCTCTGCAAGGCATCATGGTATGAATTCCTTGCAGATTTTGAAAAAAAAAAAAAAAAAAAAAAAAAAAAACAGTACACACGAGGTGTGTTTAGCAATGCCCACATATAAGCAGATGGGGAAGAACTAGAAGGGGGAAATCCACCAGGAGGAAGCGCAAAAGGGAATATCGCCCTTTCTAAAGGAACGTTCCGTAGAGAGATTATACGACAGAGCGGAGCTGAGAGGGGAAAAGGGGAATACCCTTTCTCTAGCCAGCTCTCTTAGGGTGGAATTCTCCGCCGGCGGTTCACGAAATCGTCGGTTGTTAGCCACCAACTGGGCAGAACCAGTTGTTTGGTTACCGACTGCGATAACAACTCCAGAGGGAAACGGGAGGTCTTTCTAGCCAATCACATGAACCCCTTGACGCTCCTCCTTAAAACCCCACCTCAAGGCGGGGCAAAGTTAACGACTGCGAAAAATTAACGACGACCGGAGAATCCAGCTGTTAGATGCATAGGCATACCACTGGCGCCAATCAATCGCTTCGACGGGCATGACTCCGACTTTTCAATAAACAAGGCGCAGGTTATGATTCGCGATCTCACTTTTTACTGAAATACGAAATACAGGCATAATCTTTCCCAAACAAAAATTTAAAATTTGTATTAATTAAAAAATATAAATGAATTTTTCCCTGCAAATATATTTTTCCCTGTATTTTCCCGGTTTTCATGAAAATTCTTCATTTTCCCTGAGTTTTCCCGGTTTTTTTCGCGATTTCTAAATTCCCTGAGTTTTCCAGGTTCTCCCGGTCGCGTAGCAACCCTGCTAATGTGCCCCATACACTAATGAGGTGATATATGAAATTTGAGCCTTTCCTCATACAATGTTGCAGTGATATCTTTAAAGAAAGATGATCGGAGACTATACATGATTTTGAATATATACGTTTATTGCTAGAGTGGAAAAAATATTTTCTTTTGTAATTTCTCTACAACCCCTGAACTGCATTCATTCAAAATGATGTTTCCCTTAGAGAACCATTGAAAAGTAGTTTAAGTCAGTTTTATATTTATCTTCATATCTCTGACACTTTTTAAGGTACAGTTCTCAGATTTTGTATGTCACCTCATTAGTGTATGGGCCACATTTTACTAATTGGAAATTGCTTTGTATGGGGTCGTATACAGATTTTGAAAGTTAACAAAAGGAATTTTTTTTAGTCTTATTTTTGATCTTATTTTGAATATTTTTTCAATTTATACTGCCTACTTATCTCTAAAAGATAAAGAATTAAAGCCCATAACCACCCTTTTGGGACACCCTGTATATACATATATGCATAATTAGAAAGCAAAACATGACATACCCCTACCGGAAAACTGAAGAACAAATCGGACCATATTAGCGTATACAGAGGGTAGAGATGAGTTCGGGCTCATTTTTTAAAGACTGAGCCCAAGCGATATTATTTAGGTTGGAGCTCGAGCCCAAAATTTCAGCTAATAGATAAGTAAAAGTCAATCACTTCATTGATAGAATATCATAATTTTGCCGTTTGTGTAAGTTAAAGACAAATGTAATAGCAAACTCTTAATGTACTTTCTAATTCTTTATATTCAAGTTTATCAATAATAATTAGTTTATTTCTCCCATGAATCTCTTTTTAAAATCTGTTTACAAGGCATAAGTTCAATAAAGGAGAAATTTCTCATGAGCTCACCAAGTCCAAACTCAATTGTGAATTACAGAGCCAGTCTCATCTCTAACAGAGGGCCAAGCAGGTTGAAAATCGAAGTACAATGAGCCATGAATGAATGGAAGGAAATTATCTCTGGGACCCTCATCAGGGGCCATGGCCAGAAGATTATAATTACAATTAACAAAATAGCAGGATTTCAGTTATGTGGCATATCAAAAGAGATATTCTCTCCACATATATAGGCCCGATCCTAGTATAGAAATACATGGGAATAAAAACATGAAGTTGCCAGATACAGAATTTGAATATTATTTGACATAGTTAACAAATAGAAATCTACTTATATAATATATTATGCTAACGTATGTGGTACCAAAATCAGAGATATTTCCATGGAGCGAACAGCAACAGCAAGATGTACACATTAGGGCAATAACAATAACACATGTGCAAAAATCCAAATCAACAGCTCAATGACGTCAAATGGAGCAAGCATATGTCACGCAGTAGCTAGATTACTAATTAACAATAATGGATTCACAAAAATGCAAGATCTTTCAGACTTTTCCACAGCTTTAAAATATCGAATTTCAATATTTGGTGCATTAATCGCCCATCCAAAAAATGTCACCATGCATTGGGCTATAGAAAATAAAATGTCACCATGCATTGGGCTATAGAAAATTTTAGCCAGTTGCTGTTTCAACATTGGCTTTTATGATGACACCCAAAATGTGTAGCAACAATAACTTAAATAAATTTAATGACTAATACTGTTAAAACAAAGAAATGTGATTTTTATATAAATGAGTCCAGAAATTTAGTCAACACTGCACTGAGTATAAAGAACAGTAAGGTATATGGGGCGGCAAAGCTGGCCACCTTTGCGGCTAGTGTAAATGAAATGAAGATCAATAAAATGAATAATTCTTAATTTGCAGTTGGTATAGCTAATTAAAGTTAAATAAAATTATAAGAGAGAGTATATATTTAAAACTATAATGAAAACATGTATTAGCTAAATAAACTCAAATAGTTTATTTCCTAGAAAATTAAAATTAATATTGAAATAGAATATTCAAAAACTAAAAATAAGTGTATTCCATGCAATTGTCATGGAATAGGAAACCCCTTTTTTATGACAGGTGAATGATACCTCAATACCGGACTGCTGAATAGATCAGAAAATAAATAATGAACCAGTTTAGCTATTTTACTACTATTATTAGTGTATATTTACCTGTATATATACCTTGTCCTAACTCAGCATCAAATGGATCATCATGCAAAATTTATGTATGCTATATTTTAATTACTTTGTTTTATAACCGAATACTCTGAGCCCTTTTGTTGTTGTCACTGTCATTTTTTTTAAAGGTCAAGCCAGTTTAACATACATGTGTACTGATCCTCAAAGTGCCTCTAAAGGTGGTTTGACATACATGAGTACTGACCCAAGTAGTAATGACAAAAATACTGCCGTCACAGCGACTGATAGGAACTCCCAGCTTGTATGGTTAACTAATAGTTAAAATTATGAACCATAGTAAATGCTAAATATTTAATTTCTAAATAAAATATAAAATGCTAATCAGCATTGGTTAGGCACATTCCCCAAACTTTAAACTTTTTTCTTTTAAATTTGAAACATTTGTTTTAAGGAAAACTTCTCTTTTCTACTTTTGAATATTATACATACATTTAAATCTGGTGAGTAAGATGGCTAATTCATACCCTTGCCAGTTCAGTTACAGTAACCTATGGCAGGACCTGACTATAACATTTTTGTGCCCTGGGCGCTTTTCAAATTTTGTACCCCTACGCACATGACTGGCTGAATTTCTGTGCCGCTACATATAGAACTGAATTTTTTAGCCTACTTCTGCTTATGTGTGCAGAACCCATGCGATAATCAGGGCATGGTCGTCATAGTACCAAATAGTGCTGCAGCATCATCAAACAATAGCATTTTGTACTAACATAATAATGTTCTAAAAATCACTTGCATACATAACACATTTGTTTCCTGATTTTTTTTAATAACTCCATTAATTTGGAGTGTTTTGATCAATTTTTTTAACTTTGCGAAAAATTCCAGAGCTGGGCATCGAACCCACAACTACCGCTTAGCGTGCGGGTGCTCTACCACTGAACTACTCTGGGACAATTGCCATCATAAATTTCTTGCATTAGAACCGTTGGCACTTATCATCCTCTGCAAACTACAAATTGAACAGATGAAACATTATTTCATGGCAACTCTGATATGCTGCAGATATTAGACAAATTTTTGGAAAGTGGGAAAACTCACGAATTCACTAATTAAAGGTTGATAAAATTTGTGATGTTCCTCACTTTCTATAAATATATCCATTAATTTGTTTATTATTTTTTTTGGGGATACCCTTTGTTTATCATACTAATATATAAATGTCAATGTTTTTATGTATGTTTGTTACTCTTTCACACTGAAACGGATTTGGATGAGATATGGAATAAAGACAGTTATAGTCCTGGATTGAGCAATATTCTAATTTTTATCGCGTGGGAAAAAAAAAAAAAAAAAAAAAAAAAAAAAACACTGTTCCTATAATATTTTTTTAAAAAAATTACCTTTTACCACCCAAAAAATATTAAAAAGTTCCAAGTAAGTTTTTATCTTACATAGCTGCCAACAAACGGCGCTTTCCAGACGTTTTCAGTTAGTGAGCATAATTAACAAAGTTAGATTTATTTATTACTTTGAAAATTCAAGTGAGATTGACGTCATTGTGATGTCAATTAATGAAAATGACAATGTAATTTAGAAATATTTAAGAAACCCATTCAGGTTAATAAGCTTAGATATAAATTTGTGCCACGAGTGAAATAATATTCATCAATGTCTGATAAAAGTGGATCAGTGAATAATGTAGGATTTATTCTTTTACTTTCAATAACTCAAGTTAGTTTTTGCATTTGAGATTGATGTCATTTTGATATCACACGTTTAAAAAATGATGTAAGATTATGCAGTTGAAGAAATAATGTTGGAGTAAGAGGCAATTATTTTTCTCGAGTTTAATAATTCGCTTTGAATATCAATTAATATAATCTCTTTATATAAAGGAAGATGACATGACAATGAATGAATGACTGACTGACTGACAATCATCGCCCAGCCAAATCTAATGGATATACAGCCATGAAATTTTAGGAGCTTATAGCTTTTGTGCCCAAGGGCTCATTTAAGAAGCGATTTTAAAAAATATTAGTTGAAACCCAAAACGTTCTTTTCCCGTTTCCCTTCATATTTCTTTTGTGAAAAAAGATAGTTACATTTTAAAGCAAGAATTTTAAGGCTAACACAATTACTTACAAACAAGTCATTTTCTGGGTTTTTAGAATTCGCACCCAAACGGGCGTAAGGAGCCGAAACATTCTTTTCAAATGCATCGATCATGAAACAATTTCAGTTACAATTTCTTGCCAAATAAGGCAATGTATTGGACTTAAATCTAGCCAGATTTTAATTTAGTGCTTATGACAAAGCGACACAAGGACCATCTACCTAAGGAAGGATTCTTTGGGCGAAGGATCTTTTTAAGATGCTTAAAAATCCAGTATGATGTGTATTCATGATATAACTGGAAAAAATTGCTCAAAACTCCAGACTGTCAGATTGACAGCCACAGCATAGGCCAAAACCCAGGACCCTTACACATCAGCGAGATTTTAAAAATAATTTATACTGCAAAGGACTTCTTTTTATGATTCCCAAAGGCATCACGCTCACTGCGACTCACTGCTCCCCAATAGCTATGCTCTCATTGGTTGTTGGTCACGTCTTTTACCAGCTGTATCGGCAGTAAATTGTATATTTTCAGTTAACCCTCGTTGTTGTAAGCACATGTTTTAAAGTTTTTTTATAATGCCTGTGTAAATTCAGAAAATTATTTGTTACGCAATATATAAATTTTTATATTCAATTTAAAGTTCATTGTTAAATAAAATGTCGTGTGAAAAAGTAAAATGTGTGTCGTGTGTGATATGTAAAAAGATAGTCTGGTAAGGTTAATCCATTTACTGGTCCTACTTTAAATGTTGGATTACATTAAAAATCCGTCAAGAATATAAATTAAAGTACAGTGGCGTGATTTTACAATCGGAAGTATCTTCAAAAGAAGGTTATCACCGGCAATGCTACTCGAAGTTTAAAAAAACGATATAAGCAGAATGTGTTAACAATTTCTCCAGAATCTCCTGCAACACCAGGTATTTCTTATAAGTCATTTTCAGTATTCAAAGTATTTATTACTTATGATATAATATAGATTATAAGTTTGTATAAATAATTGAAGGAACTTTTTATTAAATTATTTTTTTTTTAGACATTCCTGCAAGGAATGATCAAGTTGTCGAAAACTTGGAAATTGTACTGACGGCACCTGAACACGACAACAGCGTTTTATTTCCAGATAATCCTCCAAGAAGTGATCAAATTGACAAAAGTATTGACATTGGAGAGGCAGAATCTCAACTTGAAGAGAGTGTTGGTCATATAAACTGTGAAGATTTTCAGCCTGAAGTACAAAATGATCTAGGCGTGTGTGCTGAACCGACAACATCTGATCCTATAATGCAACATCAGAAAATGCAGATTTTTGTATTTTTTGCACCAAAGCTTGCCGAAAAGTAAAAGGAAAGCACATACCTTTATACTCCATTGAAAAGTATGCTTTGATCAACACTCTGCAACCATACAAAGAATTTCTGGAGGATTTGATTGTATATAAACAGGGTGTCTACCAAATTCAGGTAAAAGTCAATTTCCTGACTTTTGGGAGGTCCCGTGAAAAAAATTCCTGACCAATGAATTTCACTTAGGGAAATTGCACAATGCCCCTCTCTTGTCTTTATGTTTGCATATTTTGTACAACTTCTTGAAATCAATTTTAACTGAAGTATACAGGATTAAGCTTTCATCAATTGAGAAACAGAAGTAGTCACACACTTTCTAATAGAATTAACTAACTGTTCTTGGAAATACGGTCCTAAGGTATAAGTTACCAAGTAAGCTAATTTGTCTTTTACCCTCCCGTCAGAGTGGATGAGCCCCCCCCCCATTTTTTCGTCCTAACACATCGCTTGATGCTTTCGCGGTCCGAAAAATGTGTTGCAGTTGCTTTAGGTTTCCAGTCTGACAATTAGAAAGAAAAGGTTAAAAAAAAAATTCCTTTGGTGAATTTTCCGGACCCATTATCCAATTTCCCGGCTTTTTACAGACTTTCCGGAGTGGTAGATACCCTGATAAACAATTACAAAGCTCTACTGATATAAAAGCTCACTGTTTATGCCGAGTAGAATACATAAATTCCTTGCGTATTCAGAGTTGCCAACCTGGCAAGGTGAAAAATCAGATTTTATTCTAAAAATCAGGAGACTTGTTTTTGATTAAAAAACTGAATTTTAAAAGAAGATCAGGGTTGTATCAGCTGAAACTACATTTTGGCGAGAGAAAAAAGCCTGTTTGGAGGGAGGTTTGTTGCCAGATACACATATTTTTGGACAAAAAAAAAAAAAAAATTAATTTGGGGTCATGTCTTCTATTAGGTAGTCAGTAGCTTGTAAAAAATTTAGTAACATGAAAAATGTTAAGTTGGAAAGTTAAACATTGGGGTCAATTTTTACTCTTGAGGCATTGGAGGATTAAACAAAATAATGTCAAACGAAAAATAATCATTTTTAAGAGTGATGGAAAAAGATAGAAATTTCAATGTTTAGAACATGAAGCTGCACTTCTTTCACTATTATACATTTGTCAGTTAAGTCCGAACTTTGTCACACATGCATGGTGCTGGAACTAGTTTGATTGCAGGAAAGGGAGAAATGCTGAGAAGGGTTTCTTCCCACGACAAAACTTAGAAAAACATTTCAAATTCAAAAAGTCGCATTATTCATGTGATGAATGATAAAAATCAGGAGAAAATGAGCAAATAATCAAAAATCAGGAGAAATGTATCCTAAATCAGGTTGGCAGGATATCAATGAAAAATCAGGAGTCTCCTGCCTAAATCAGGAGAGTTGGCAACTCTGCGTATATGACAACAAACCCAAATCTGACTATCATAAAAAAAAATTGCAATATCACGAGAAAGCTTTTCAGGAAGTTTGTTCTTTTATTGATGAAAATATTGTACAGCTGGTAAAAGACATGCGACCAACAACCAATGAGCATAGCTATTGGGATGATCGGTGCTCTCACTCACATCACCAACCACGCACAGTCCATCTCTTTCTATTGTAACTAAGATTCATTTTCATGTCCACCGGTAATTAAACCCCAGACAAAGTGTCTGGCTTTTTGTTATTAATTTTTTCAATATTTAATTAAGACGCTATTAAAATTTCAGAGTGAATAAAACAGTTCAAATTGTATTTAAAAAACACAACTTTGGGGAGGATTCATTGAATGTGAACCCCCTCAAAACTGTCTGCCTTATTTAATTTTATATTTTAAATTATCTGAACTTTTAATTTATGTTTGTTTGCCTCTGAATCAAGTCCGAATTCCTCTGTCCAAGCACTTATTTTGGGTTATATTTTATTACACCTTTCTATTATGCGCAGTACCTGGTGTCCCGGGTTGGGTCGAGCAAACACAGGTATTCCCACCTTTTATTCCGTACATAATAAAATTGAAAAATTTCAAGGTGCATCAAACACTTCATGGAAAACGTGTTACTAGCTCTTGGACTATTTCTTGGGCCAAACATCTTGCAATGTCTTCATAGGTAGGCAGTTTTGTCAATGAAAGTTCTTTTGGTTCACCAAAAAGAGGGCTTATAAATGTCTTTTTCAGTTTAAATTTAGAAATCTTCGACATTCTTGTACGCTCTTTGGGTAGTATTATATTAATTATGCTTACTTTTTTCGTACTTGATAATAAATAAAATAGTATACAAACTAAATCATTAGTCTAATAACATTTAAACAAAAAGGATAAATGAAAACATTATAATTACAGAGTTATAGCGTAGTACTTACACCACAAAGTCTATGTAGCAATTGCAGGCGACTAATGAAAAAAACCTAGCAAAAAAATTAACTCATAGATTTCAGATTTTAACCTGTTAATAGGCTTGTGGTCGGTCAGCGTTTGTGCACTAGCCGATTTTGAAATTCAAAAATTCAATTTTTTCAATCCACCCTACTGTGCAATTAATTCTATGTTAAAGAATTTTTTCTGAAAGTTTTTGTAAAAGGCACCATTGTCTCATTTATTACGATGGGTAATACAGTTTCTAAAAAATTATCCTGAATTTTTTTGAGTCCCTGGGACAAATACTTTATTTTGTGTACCTAGTTCTTGAGGAAGATTTTGTTTCTTCTAATTACAACCTTAATTTGCATAATGGAAAAAGGGAAGTGTGTTAAAAATGTTCACATTTGAAAACCAATGAGATAAAGTTTTAAGAGATGTTTAAAGCATTACAGATTAAATTAATGCTATGAATTAATTAGCCGACATTGAACTAAGGCAAATAAAAGATTTTTAAATGTGAGTTTTAGAATCAAATAAATATTAACTTAAGCTTGTCTTTTGTTTACATTTAACCTTAAAAGGAATATTTTAGGGTAAAGTAAGGTAACAAGACCAAAAAGTAAAGCTTTAATGCCTGATAAGGCTAACAATTTTTATTCAAAAAAGTTGCCCAAGTTGCCTTATTTTTAAATTGTAGAAAAAGTTGTCTGTTTAGTTGCTCGTGGACACCCTGTACTTTAACCCCACCCCACCCTCCCAAATCGCAGACCTAAAAAATTACCACAAGTTTGCGAGTTGTTCCCTAGGCACAAATTTCAATGCTTCCAAAGGAATTAGATGAAAATGAACGCAAACAAATTATTGATAAATGCACCAGTTAAGGATTTTGAAGACATTTATTAAAAATACATTCATTGGCAAACAAAAATAATTAAATAAATAATTTAATAAATATTCTTCAGTAAAGATTGCCACACAAATAAAAAAA
Organism: Cheiracanthium punctorium; assembly: GCA_038373885.1. Taxonomy (NCBI): domain Eukaryota; kingdom Metazoa; phylum Arthropoda; class Arachnida; order Araneae; family Cheiracanthiidae; genus Cheiracanthium; species Cheiracanthium punctorium. The sequence goes on along the minus strand of JAWZYV010015851.1, from coordinate 26,015 downwards.
AATCGTCTTGGTAGCTGCACGATTGCCATCTTGACGAGAGTGGGGGGATTTTAAAGTAAGATTCAACTGCAGTTTTGGTACAGCATGGATATTTGCCACCATGGCAAGATGAATTATTTCGAGATGCCAAGTATGCCATACTGCAAAGGATTATGCATAAGAGTATATGGAGAACTGTGTGAATGGCAACCTTAAGTAAGAAATGATTATCAATTATGCACATATATAAATAGCAAAATAAAAGTCGCCATTGGTGGAAAGATATCCTAGCTGTTCTGTAGTTTTTAGCAAAAAAAAACATGAAGTAATCTTTTATTTGCAAACTTGAAGAGAAATGATGATTAACTATATGCATACATAACTCGCCAAATTATGCAGAATTGCCATGGATGGTAAATACGTAAGGTGTTCAATAGGTTTTACGGATTTAAAAATACAGTAGAAAGCCGAAAATCCGGAATGGACGGGACTACGGCGATTCCGGATTCTCGGATTTTCCGGAATATTGGTCATTTAAAAAAAAAAAAAAAAAAAAAAGTAGCGGCTACGTCATGGATTACGGGGTCTCGCCGTGAACTATGTATTTTTATAACGTTTTTCGAAATCGCCGCGATCCGTAGATCGTACTGTAGAAATTGTTCAATTGAATTCACTTAAAAAAAAAAGAAAAGCCTACTAATTGCCGCGTATATATTGCTTGCCCAATAACGTGAACGTAGTCACAACTTAAAATAAAAAAAAATCTTCCAGTATCAAAGGATAAAAAGATATAACAGCAATTTTTATCGCCATCCCGTGCACTAAAACACTGATTGTGGGTGCGCAGACGTTCCCCCCTTCACCAGAGTGACTGGAGCCGGTTTGTCTGTGACTGGAGCTTTCGCTTTCCAAACAAGTTGTTACATTCTTGTCTTCGTTGCACGTTCTTACTGATATTTTTATTTATGCGTTTTTTTAAACAAGGCTTCCAATGGTATTTACGCTAATGTATGTTTTTACTGCAGACTTGAATGATGTTATAAAGAGTTTAATTAATTTCTTTGCCTCCTTAGAAAGAATAACATTAAATTAAAAATAATATCTCTACCGATTATTAAAGCTTAAATGCTTTACACTAACAGGAAAGTGTCTCCACCCCCCCTTTTTGCGTTTCTGTTTGGAAATAACAGTTAAATCTTTGGAATGCAAAGAAGGAAAGTTAGGTCAGGAGTCAGATTTTACCCTGAGGTTTTGGATATATATATATATACTATACTATATATATATATATATGTGTGTGTGTGTGTGTATATATATATATATAGATATATATATATATATTGACGCTATTGTTATGATAACAAACTAGTCTAATGCTTGAGCATCCTGTAGTTTATTTATTTATCTATTTTTATTTTTATTTTTTGAGGGAAGGGAAAAAACTGAAATCCAAAAAATGTCCGGTTTTTTGGTCTTTCCGGTTTTTAGGTGTCCGGATTTTCGGCGCTCTACTGTATTGTGAAGTTTAAATTTTTATGTTCCAGGGAACATGCAGGAACCAAGCAATGTTTTCCTCGTAACATTTTATCTGATCCAATCTTTCGATTTTGACTGTGAACATTATGCCCTTTTATTAGTAAGCCTTATTAAGGGCCGAATACCCCACACAAAAAGCAAGCGTAGCGAGTCTAGAAGCCTTGGCTCCTAGTTCTTTAAAAGAAAACATGCTGTGATTTTATTGCAAAATTTTATTAAAATATAAAGTACTTCAAATTTTATGTAAAAAGTTTTAAAAAATGGGCATTTCATGTAAAATCATTAAAATTTGTTAAAGAAGCATAAGTTTTATGCCAAAAGTATAAAAGTTGGCAAGTTGTATGAAAACTGCAATAGACAGTAATGTATTGGAATTCTTTTGAGTTTTCCTGGAGAACTATTTATGTTAGACACACAATTTTTGATGGACAGCCTTATCTTGTAATTCTTTATAACATATATCAATTTCATTTCATTTGAAAAAACCAAATATCTCTATTACACTTTAAAGAATGACTGCCTGTAGAGTAAGTCATTGGAGTTCTTTTGAGCACTTATGTAAAAGATCTATGAGTGCTACATACACCACTTTTGATAGGGCACTGCAATCAGTATACTGATTCGGAATATTTGAGTAATTCTGTACATAGAAGTATTGAACATAAATTGTGTAATAAAATTTTCAATCACAACTAAGATTTTTTTTTTATTATTTATGATTTATTTATTCCAAAATAAGTAGCATTTAATATATTGCTTTCAAGTTCTACCTTAAGAATTCCACCAGGTATTATTATTCAAAATTACCTCATTTTTGAGAATTTTTAAGTCTACACTTTATCTTCTATCATATAAGCTTGTATAAAGCAACAGAAAACAAGTGTTAAAAAATATTTATTTGACACTAAAAATGTGTAATAATACAGCATCAGAAATTGTTTGGTTTGAAAATGGAAATACAAATGAAAGTGCATAGTGAAAGAGCTCATAAAAAAAGGTCAAGGCATTTAATTCTAAATTGATGGGAGTAAAATAACAGACGAGTGAAGTAAACTCACTAGGAAACACCCGATACTATCGAATGGCAAACTGTAGTAACTAACAATTTGAAAAATTGCAAAACAATTTTTTACTTAAAGGCAAGTATCTAATTAAATATCAAGTTAAAAATAGAAATTAACACATTCAATTATCATGTAACATCAAATATTTTGATAAATAATGCTAGAAAACTTTTGCTGACACTATCCTATTGCTGAATGCTTATATATACAAAATTAAAGCAAACCATCATAAAATAAACAATTTAAAAAATAAAAATCAATTGCTTAACTGAAAAATAATGCTTTTTGTTAAAAACATTACAATACACAAGTAAAAAGAGTACAGCCTTTAAAATTTTTAAAATTATTACTAAGCATGTGTAAATCTATTAAAATATTGTTATCAAAGTAACATATGCTGCAATTCAATGGCGTGACAACTTCAGTGTCGAGCAGTTAGTGTATTTACAGAAGATTAAAAAGACACGACAATAAAAACTACAAGAATTCATCACACCAATCAGAGAGACATTGATAGCATTCTGATGCTTGCTTGCTGTTTGCTCCACTTATATCTTTCATCCAGTCAATGAATAATTCCTTGTGCTTTTTCAGGACTAAAAACTGTCCCAAGACAACATATGCCTATAGAATAAGAAAGTGAAAATAAGTTTGTTTTTTTAAGTTGGCATGAAAAACTTAAAAAGCATAATACATAACACTGTAATTTACATAACTGCTACTCCGCAAAATGAAAAATTTGGTAACCAGGGATGGCCGAACACTGTAATCATTGCATTGTGGCACTATCTTTGAAAGGGTGCCATCTCGAACTCAAAAATGGGAAAAAACTTTAAAGCATAAAAATGGGTGCCTTTTTTACATTTGCAGGGGGTGCCACGTACCCAAGGGCTGCGCCTGTTGGTAATTTACACATTTCTGTTGATCTGGAGCAGCCTTTTAAATTCATAACCCTACAATTAAAAGTGATGATCCATTTAGAAGTATGCTTCACATACAAATTACAATTGCAAACATAGGACTTATTTTGAATTTTTTTTTTTTTTTTTTTTTTTTTTTTTCTTCTTCTTCTTCTTCTTCTTTGGCAATTACGGTATTGAAAGAAACACTAATATTATGAATTTAAAAAGAAAAAGGTTCTCAATTGCATTTTTAAATGAAAATTGACCAAAGGAACATTAGAAGCATACAGTAAACTTCTTCTTAACCAGCCTCTGTTTAACCAGATCTCTGCTTTAACCAGCTGTATTTGACTTAAATTAAAAAAAAAAAGTTTTCAAAAATAAAAGATTTCCGACAATGACTGCCACCAACTTCTGTCATATCACATACAGATGGAGCAAAAGCACTAGAAAAAGGCTTTATGCTTAGTAGAACAACAAGCATCAGCTTTTTCCATGGATATAATGCTTTTAAAAGAAAATTACAAAACTGTGCAAAAAGTTGAACTTTCAGTCTTCAGCAGAAAAAAAATGACTGATGTAAAAACATTCATAATAAATTAAATCAGTTATTATAATGCAGTTCCATCAATAAATATGTATTTGTTTTCATTCTCTGCTTTAATGGTACTGTTCGAAAAAATCATGTGATTTTGGTACATAATTACAAATACACTAATTATGCCAGGCACTTCAAAATTTTGAAACTGGCTCTTTCCAAGCTGTACTACATACTGCAATAAACGATCAATTTGTATCAGTTTCAAAAAATTCTTAAAAATCGGAAATTTTCGCAAAGCGTGTCACTCTTCGAAAAATCTTGCAGCTCAGATCCATGTTTAAGAATTTTTTCTGAAAATTTCATAAACCACACAGCATTTTTGCTTATTGCAGTGTGTAAAGCAGCTTAAGAACCATCTGGAATTTTTTGGAGACCATGGTGCTATTAGTTTATTTCAAATTGTGTACCAAGACTAAAATCAGTTTTTTTTCGACATACAACCTTAACCGGATTTTTGCTTAACAGGCTCAACTCCCAGTCCCAATTAGGCTGGTTAAGAGGAAGTTTACTGTACTTATTCGCATTTAAAAATCCAGACAGCTAGCCTTAGAAAACATGCTTGATCTGATGCCATAAGATCTTCTAATTCAGCTGTTCCCAACTTTTTAAAGTTGCCCCCTCCAACCCCTACAAAGGCTAACTTACGGTGGTGCACCCTCCTCACATTTTTTAGCATAAATTCAGTTTTTTATTCTTCATCAATGAACATTGAGTTGCCTTTTCTACAAAATAATATTAAAGTTTGAATAAACATTTTAAACAAAAATAAATGTTTTTGAGTACAAATAAGAATAAAAAGATTTTTAAAAACATGCATTTTCACTTGTTCTTTGCTGTTTTTCTTACACCCCATGCAAATGGTCTGTGCCCCCCATAGGAGGGTGCACCCCACCGATTGGGAAATGCTGTACTAATTTACAACTGTGTCGCATGCTGTGACATAACCATTAATTGAGAAGAATTTTTCTGCATCAGGCACAAAAATCTTTCATAAAAAAAGTTCATTTATTTTTCTTGATTGAAAATGAAATATTTTTTGAAGCCTTAAAGAACACTGCAGATTAAGATTTTACAAAATCAATTCCTGTTCAATTCTTGCTTTTCATAGGACTTTCCATTATCTCATTTATAGAGATGTAAGGAGAACGTTTCACTATGTTTTTCCAAAAAATTTTGCAAGTCGAAATGCAATATTTTAGTAAATTTTTCAAGACATATTTGAATTTTCCTATTTTCTTTTATTAGCCAACTTCTGTGCCATGAATGATGTTACAGCAGAGTGTGCACTAATTTTTTGAAAGTCAATTTCCTGACTTTTGGGAGCTTTCAGAAAAAAATTCTTGATCATAAATGCATTTTACTTTGGGAAATTCCTCAATAGTGCCACCACCTTTTATACTTATATATTTTGCTACAACTTACTTGAAATAAATTTAACTTGAATATAGTTATTGATGTACTTATAAAAACGTAACATGAGTTTTATGTAAGATACTAGTTAGTTCAGATTTAACAAATATTGACCAATACTATTTGTGCTATTGGTCAATATTGAGTTGACAAAGAGTTGTTAAAGCTGATATTTATGTGATATGTCTAGACAGCAATTTTAAATGCAGACACTAAATTTCAAACACAAATTTTTATCTTTTGGTTTACTACATTTCAAATCTGGAAGAATGCAGAGTGATAGTAATGAAAATTTCTATATTTTATCCCTGGTCATAGACAGATAGCTTTTTGACCCTTCCGTCACAAGAAACCCCTCAATAGAAAATCTAAAACAGGTTGAGTATTGTATACCCCACAGACATTCTGATGCATTTATTCTATTTAAACACAAATCATTTTTATGAGCCTTTTTCGTTTTCTAGAATCTGGAGAGAGAGAGAGAGAGAAGTGGAAAAGATTTAAAAAAAAAAAAAAAAAAAACCTGAAAAGAAATTTTTGAACGAAGAAAAATGTATTCTTTCAGAGAATTTTTCTGCCCCATCTTGCATTTTCCAGGCTTTTTCTTTACTTTCCTGACGTATTTTCTATTTTCCTGATCGGTAGACACCCAAAACAGTAATGTCACACACAGAAGAATACTGGGCAAAACAAAAGCTCTGGAGTAAGTCATTATTTGGAAAGCCATCGGTAAAATATCTCCAAAGACTTAGTGGAAAGGTTATTGCAGTATCAGGGTTGTCACACAATTTCTCAAACAAAATTTCAGGACTTTTCCAGAAATTTTTTTGCAAAATTCCAGACTACTTATTTATGATTATGGATAGGAATTTTGTGTTCAGCATGAAGTACAAAATTTTATGTGGGTACTTGTGCAGATAAATATTGTACTTTATCAACTAAAATCAACTTATTTTAACACCCCATATGTGTACACTGTTGCACACAAAAGCCTGAACACAATCTTCGAATATTGAATGCAAATTCAGTACTTCCACCCAAAGTGAACACAAAATGTCCCTTTTTTAAGTGAAATTGTATACATTTCAAATATTTTTCTCAACTGCCATAGTTCATTTTCTCTCTCCCTCGCAATCATTCCTTGGAAAGATTTTAACCATGAATCAAGTCCTTACGCCGGACCAATGACAGAAGGCAAAAGTAGAATCATCATTAGTAGCAGTAGCACCATCGACATAAAAAAGTCCCCCGTTTAATAGCCATTTTCTTATTTTTAGCTGTCAACATAGTAGCATTTTTGAATGATTTTGTCGTTAAGAAATAAACATACGGTCATATGGGAGAATTATGGGTCAAAAAACAACATCTTAATATTTTCTAAAGAATGAAAGATAAAACGATTTAATTTGGCATGAAGTAAGATTAAATAATTTAGAAATTATTCAAATAATCACTTTGCCCGAAAGTGAATTATTATTAATTTTATTTAAATTATTGATTGTGCAATTACAGGTCAGATATGGGGTTAAATATGGGTCACTCCTTTTTTTATAGTAATGCATATCAAAAGTAAATAATATTCTAAACTATTGTCATTTAGCACACAGATTTTTTATTTATCTATGGGTTGTATCTCTCTATTCTAAAAAAAAGTAATGTCCATTGTCACTGTACAGAGCTTGTTCAGCTATCTCCTCCTAAACCATGGGGATTTGAGTTTCGAATAAGGTGTCCACTGATTCTGAAATTCCGAGGAACCTGATAAACTGACTTAAATTTCCAAAATCGAATTAGATAGATATTTTGGTATAAAATCATTAATTCCCTTGCAACAAAGCAATTCCAAATATGTAGAATCACGTGAAATTGACAAACATGAAGTAGAATTACACCCATTTTACGCCAAATTAAAAATTAAATGCAATAAATAACTCAAAGTATGTCACACAAAGTTGATGATTTTCAAATAGTAAGTTTGCTTAGACAACAGGAGTTTAGAATTAGAAATTAGTCGTTTTTCCGAAACAGAATAACTAATTGTAACTGATTTTAAAAATGCCATCCTGGCATTAGGTACGATCCGGCAAAATGGTATCTTTTCAAGCAGGGGTAATCAAAACCTCAAGTTCCAAAATGTTAGAACTCAGTATCTTGAAAATGAAAAATAATTAAAATGCAGATTATTTTAACGCCGGTTTAGTCCAGCTGGAGTATTTGCTACTAGTAGAAATATTTGGTGGCGTTAACTATGCCATTATAGCAGTTATAGTACACTTTGGATATTCGCCAACGTGGCAAGATGATATAATTCGTGGTACTAAATACGCAAAGGATTATGTATTTGAAAATATGGATTTTCTGGAACTTACATGAGCAGTAATTGTAGGTTGTGAGCATGTGTAAATCGTCAAATAATGGAAAGTCGCCATTGGTGGCAAGCTATCCTAGCTGTTCTGTAGTTTTTATCAAAGAAAACATATGAAGTACTGTTTTCTTAGAGCTAATTATTGACCTACTGCTGTGGCCGTGACATTCGAAAGACGGCAGCACCTTACGGCGTGCTGCGAGTGTGCCACGTCACGAGCTGAAAAGCAGCGACGCACTTCACTTGGAGTTCGGGACTGCAACCTGACGAGACGTATTCTTATGCGTCATTGTAAATCATTATTTTTATGTTAATATATAATCGAGAATAAAATGTGTGTTGTCTTGAAGCCTTGTTTTTAAGTATACAGCAGTGATGACGAGGACGGTTCTTACCCTTCGCCTGTCGAATTTTTAAATCTGCGAACTGTTTTCGTGATCCTTTGTTCTGGAACAACTGCGCAGTAGTCATTCATATGGCATCCGTTGGAAGTATTCAAGCTTTCGACCCTGCAGCGGAGCCTTTCTCGCAATACTGGGAAAGAGTCGAACTGTTTTTTGTAGCAAATCAATTAACAAACAAGGAGCGAAAGAAAGCAATTTTCCTCTCCGTCATCGGACCTAATGTGTACTCCATACTACGAAATTTAACTGCTCCGACCACACCTGCTGAGAAAACTTTGGAAGAATTAAAAACTTATTTGCGCGATTACTATGAGCCTGCACCGTCAGAGATAATCCAACGATTCCGTTTCAACACAAGAAATCGAAAGCCTTCAGAGTCTGTATCAGAATATTTAGCGGAACTCAGAAAACTTGCAAAACAGTGCAACTATGGGGATACTTTAGAAACCATGTTACGCGATCGAATGGTCTGCGGAATTTCGAGTGACCTAATTCAACAGAAGCTTCTTTCCGAACCCGAGTTGACCCTACAAAAAGTGTTGGATATTTCCCTAGCTATGGAATCTGCTGCTAGTAACGCTGCTCTGTTGAAAAGTTCAGCGGCGCCAGAGACAGTCTGTGCTTTAAGAGCGCCGAAGAGGCTGCAATTTCGCTCCTCCGATAGTGAATCATCGACGAAAGAAAAAACAAACAGCCGCGGTAAAGTGCCAGGTGGTGTTTTCTGTCATCGTTGCGGCTCGAATCTACACCCACCATCTGACTGTAAACATATAAATTCGATATGTAATGCTTGCGGAAAAAAGGGCCAACTCCAGAAGATCTGTTATTCGAAAAAGAATCAGAATAGAAAAGGTAATCCTGTAAACAAACAGGAACAACAGAGAAATAGTAAAAAAATTTCTCCGGTGAGTAATAATCACCAAATAGAAGCAAGTGTTGTTCTATACAACACAAATGAAGAAAGTTTAGCACCGCCTCCTATTAAAATATGGGTTAAAATAGAAGGTGCAAATTTAGGCTTTGAGCTGGATACAGGTGCACCTTATTCAATAATTCCTGAAATCACATATAATAAAATTAAAAATATTTTACCACCAATAGGTAAGTCTGATGTAAAATTAAAATCATATACAAAATCAGAAATTTATATTTTAGGTAAGGTTTTGGTCAATGTATCCTTTGATAACATAAATTGTAAACTGCCTTTGCTCATATCTAAACAGGGCAATATTAATTTAATCGGTAGAAATTGGTTTAATCAGTTAAATATATTTTCAGTTTTACATAATTCTAAAATATTTGATAATCATAACACATTAAATATTATGCCTGTTGTCCCATCTGAGGAAAATAATTTGCAATCATTATTGCAAAAACACAAAATATTATTTTCTCCTGGCCTAGGGTTACTCAAGAATGTAAAGGTTAATCTCAAACTGAAAGAATCAGCTAAACCCGTGTTCTTCAAAGCACGGCCGGTGCCTTACGCATTGAAAAGTAAAGTCGAAACTGAAATTGATAGGCTGGTGGATGAAGGAATTTTGGTTCCAGTTAAAACCTCAGATTGGGCAACACCAGTTGTTCCAGTGATGAAACCAAGTGGCATTATCCGTTTATGCGGAGATTTTAAGCTTACTGTTAATAAAATGACTGAATTAGAGAAATATCCCCTTCCAAATCTAGAGGACTTGTTCGCACAATTGTCCGGAGGAACCATTTTCAGTAAATTAGATTTAAAAGATGCCTATTGCCAACTAGAATTAGATGAGGAAGCTAGTAATCTTACGGTGATTAACACGCACCGTGGTTTGTACCGTTACACCAGGCTCGCTTTTGGAATTGCCTCGGCACCAGCCATTTTTCAAAGGGAAATAGACAAAATTCTAAGGGGTCAACCAGGAACTTCCTGTTATTTAGATGATTTGTTAATTTCAGGGATTAACGAACAAGATCATTTAAAGAATTTAGATATGGTTCTTTCGAAATTAGAACAAGCAGGAATCAAGTTACATCCCGATAAATGTGAATTTATGAAACAGTCTGTGGAATATTTGGGACACAGAATAGATAAAGATGGTTTGCATCTGGTGCAAGATAAATTAGATGCTATTAAAAATGTCCCGGCTCCCACTAATGTTGACGAACTCCGATCCTTTATTGGTTTAGTGACTTATTATTCAAAATTTTTACCGAACATGTCGAATGTATTATCACCATTATATAACTTACTTAAACGTAACGAAAAATTCAAATGGACGGACCCAGAAAATAACGCTTTTCTTAAAATTAAAAATGTTTTGCAAAATTCTTCACTTTTGGTCCATTTTGATGTAAATAAGGAGGTAATATTAGCCTGTGATGCAAGTCCTTACGGACTCTGGGCAGTTCTCTCACACAAAACCAATCGTGGAGAACAACCGACAGCGTTCGCTTCGCGTACCCTTACTAAGGCTGAGAAAAATTACAGCCAATTAGAAAAAGAAGCTTTAGCTTTAATTTTTGGAGTTGTTCGATTTCGAAAATATTTGTTAGGCAAAGAGTTCACACTCTTGACTGATCACCAACCTTTAGTAAAACTTTTATCAGAATCTAAACCAATTCCGTCTGTTGCAGCTGCGAGAATACAAAGGTGGGCAATAATTCTTTCGGCATACGCCTATAAAATTAAATAAAGAAAAGGTTCAAATCACGCTAATGCGGATGCATTTAGCCAGCTACCAATGAAGAGAGATTTTGCTGATCCTCCAGCACCTCCAGAAGTTGTCTTACTTCTGCAAGAATTAGATGACAGCCCGATAACTGCCTTTCATTTGCAAAAGTACATAAAATCAAACCCAATACTTTCTCAGGTGAAAGAATTCATTTTGAAAGGTTGGCCGAAACATGTGTCTGAAATCTACCGACCGTTTTGGTTATGTAGGCAAGAATTGTCAGTTGAAAAAGGAGTAATTCTTCGGGGAATGCGCGTTTATATACCACAAAAATTCCGCGAGTTCGTACTAAATGAATTACATGCTGGTCATCGTGGCATGACGGTTGTAAAGGGCCTAGCATGTTCAAGCGTTTGGTGGCCAAACGTAGATAAAGATATTGAGGAAAAGGTTAGAAGTTGTATTTCGTGTCAGGAACAAGCTTCTAGTCCTCCATCAAAATAGATTCCTTGGCCTCAATCGAAAGAACCATGGGAACGTATTCATATAGACCATGCTGGTCCTTTCGAAGGTAAACTAATATTGGTTGTGGCAGATAGTGCTACAAAATGGATAGAAGCTATTCCAGTGGCTTCTACATCATCAACAACAACAATAGCAGCTTTACGTGACCTGTTTGCGCGATATGGCATTCCAAAAACGATTGTGTCGGATAATTCTACATCTTTTGCGAGTACAGAATTTCAAAACTTTGTTAGAATTTTAGGAATTGCTCATATTTTTTCCCCACCGTACCACCCAAATTCTAATGGGTTGGCAGAGCATGCTGTTAGAACAATTAAAGAAGGAATGAAAAAATTAAGAGTTGGCACTTTTGCCGAGAGGTTACTAAACATTTTGTTTGCATATCGACGCGCCCCTTTGCCTTCCACGGGCATTTCACCTGCTGAAGCTTTTTTGGGCCGTTCACTTCAAACACGTTTAGACCTTCTACATCCTGATCACATTCGAGATACAATCAAACATGAGACTGACGCACGTAAATTTAAACACGGTGATAGTGTTTGGGCTAGGTCATTCAATAAAGCGACACCTTGGATTCCAGCTAAAGTTATTTCCCCAATAGGAAACATTCTGTACAAATTAACATCGACTGATGGAGTACCCTTGTACAGACACATAGACCAAGTCCGTGCATCGTCATCATCCGATAATTCACTGCCTCTTTAAACAGACTCTGCTCCTACTGGTCTACCACCCGAACCAACTACGGACGTTTCTGAGGACTCTTCTACTGTTCGCCGGTCCACAAGATCCAGGCGACCTCCGGATCGGCTGAACTATTCCTAAAGGAAGGGAGGAGTGCTGTGGCCGTGACATTCGAAAGACGGCAGCACCTTACGGCGTGCTGCGAGTGCCACGTCACGAGCTGAAAAGCAGTGACGCACTTCACTTGGAGTTCAGGACTGCAACCTGACGAGACGTATTCTTATGCGTCATTGTAAATCATTATTTTTATGTTAATATATAATCGAGAATAAAATGTGTGTTGTCTTGAAGCCTTGTTTTTTAAGTATACCCTACATATACGCAATTTGCCAAATTATGAAAAATTGCCATAATTGGGTAATACGCAAGGTGCTTCATGAGTTTCACATAATTAAAAATAGTGTGAAATTTTTGTGTTCCAAAGAATATGCAAGAACCAAGCAATGTGTAGCTCAATAACATTCTATCTGATCTAACCTTTGGGTTTTGTTTGTTGAAATTATGCCTTTTTTACGAATAAGTCTTATTAGGGGCCAAATGCCTCATACAAAAAGTGAGCGCAGCGAGTCTAGAGGCCTTGGCCCCTAGTTAAAAAAAAAAAATTAAAATAATAAGATTATTTTTGAAGAAATAATTGGGGACACTATAAATTCGGTGCTCCTTAAAATAGCTTCTATTTATTCAACGAGAGCATTATTAAGATTCATAAAATAAAGGAAACAAGATTGATTTCTTTTTAAATTGGGAAAAAATAATTGTTTTAAAATTTTGTCTCCAATTGTTTTACATTTTGGGGACAAACTGTAGAAAGTTCTGAAAGTGGGAATGTTTGGCCACCTTAATCATAATAATACACAGCAAAGTATTTTTGCTCTTTACGTACAGTATGAATTCTGAGTATCACCTTCTTAGAATCTTCTAAGAAGGATTTTTTTTGCAACTTTATTATTGCAGTTTCTTCAATCTTATTTTCACTGTCACATCACTAAACATTTCTGAACTAACTCGTCTTACATTTGGGAGATTTTCTATACCTCCCAGTTAAAGTATAATATTACAGTAAAGTATAACAGTTATAGTAAATACTAGCATTTTTTACATGGAAACAAATTTAAAAAAACAAACATCTAAAATATCAAAAAATATCACTGACCAAGAATCATCCCAGGAAACTGGGGGAGTAAATGAGCATACTTTAAAATTAATTTAAAAAATAATGAAGAAGTAATGAAAAGCTTAGACCATCTGCCAGTAAAAAACAAACAACAAAATTGTTTTATCAAAAATGGGTATTATCCTGGTGGTCATTTCTGCCAAATGATTTTTGCGTCAAATATGCTGGCAAACTGTTGCCAAACATATCTCTAACCATGAATTATTTCATTTGTCCTGCACTTATCTTGGCAAAAATTGCTTGTCTAAGCAGACAGCCGGGATAATATGTAAGGATCCAAAAATTTCTCATTGACATGAATCTTTACAAAAAAGATCATGATTTTCAGAGACAAATCTTTTTTGAAGATGTATTTGTAGTAGTGTGTAAAAAGTATTTTTTTTTCTCTCTTATTTGCTTTATAGTTACATGGTTTTTGAACTTGAAATAAGAAAAAAGAATAAGCATGACTTGGCATAATATAGCCTTTTTTTTTTTTTTTTTTAATGCTATAAAGTGAGTGACTATTATTTGCCCTGAAACAGGGTGAACCATAATTCCCCCATATATTACCCTATCATTCAGCTTCATTTAAGAAAGAATTAATAAAATGATAAATTGAAAAACTTCATGCATTTTATAACAGAGCACATACAGTACATTTATTTTTATAGCACAATTGAAAAAAAAAAATAGATTAGAATGTTTGAGGAATGACCAATAGAACGAATTTGAAAAGAAAAGGGAGTTGACAAAAACTAAAATCTGATTTTCAAATTAGTCACTTGGAGTAAGGTACATGTAGCCAAAAATTTGAATAGTATGAAAATGTCATTTTTTTTAAATCAAAATAGTCGCCTAATGTTTAAATTAGTCCCCTGTGTACACCCTGCTTACAGTGTGTATCTAACCTCCGCAATAAAATAGGTGTAATCCCACCTGTACTGTTCAATTTACACATTTGTACAAGCTTCACTTGCTATAACCCCGCAATGATATAGGATCAGCCCACAATCTTTGACAAACATATGCAAAAGGTAATTTATTCAGAAGCAAATAGATCCCAAACAAGAATGAGTAAACTCTAAAAATCTTAAATTTCAAATGAGGGATTTGAAACTATGGTACTTTAATTTCGTGCACATATTGTGGCAAACATTCAGTGAGATAATAAATACGAAAACTACCATGGAGCAAACATGTGGAATTCATCATTCACAAAAAGAACAAGATGATAGATTAGAATGAAAATTACGAAATGCAGACCAAACTGTTCGTTTATTAAGAATGCTTTTGTACAAGCAGCCAAGAAAGCCGAAGTCAACCAGTTTAAGAGTCCCTATGTCTAAAGTCAACCCCCCCCCCTAAAAGGATATCTGGAAAAATAAACGCTAAGAAAAATCCCCTATGAGAGCACTCTTGAGAAAGAACTATGCAGATGTGAACTATGACGCCACTATGCTTAAAATCAAAAGTATGATAGGAGATTCTCCAGTAGCATTCATATTAGATGAAACAATGGATATGCAAAAAATTAATTTTTGTTCATTCTTGTTGCTTCTATGAACGGAGAACCATCTCAATTCATGCTGTTTGGAATGTATAATTTAGACAAAACAAATAGCTGTACTGTAATGCAATCATTCATTGATGCTTGTTGAAAGCAGTGGCGGCTCGTGTGATACAGCAAGTACTGCCGGGCTGCACTTAAAATTATCAGCACATACTTTAAAATAATTTATTCTATAAATTTTCTTAAATTCAGATTAGAATTATGGAATTCCTATGGTAAATTTTAAAAAAATCCTAAAAAAAAAAAAAAAAGAAGAAACGTATTGTAGTAACTGCCGGATTGCTCATTCAGAAAAAAAGCCCTTTAATCTTCCCGCAATTCAACTGCGAAAGTCGGTACAGCCCTCAGAGCTGATAAGGAAATTGGCAGTGCCATTGCCATGGTAATGACTATGTATGCAGTCTCTCCGGCATAGGATAGCATAGGGGGTATGTAGCTACGGTTCAGCTGAAGAAAGGTTTTCTGACTACGGCTGCACTTGGGAATTCGACTAACTGATTGGCTCAGACGAGAATATGACACAGAGAATATATGTTCTAGCCCAGAGTTTCTCAACCTGAGGGGGGGCACACCCCCCACAGAACGTTTGCGGGAGGGGGTGGAGGGCGCGAGAAAAACTAAAGAGCAAGTAGGGATGCATGTTTTTTTAAAAATCATCTTATTTATTATCATTTTTACTCAAAAATATATCCATTTTTGCTTAAAATGTTTAAAGATTAAAAAACTGAATGTATGCTGAAAAATGTGTGTGTGTGTGTGTGTGTGTGTGTGTGTGGGGGGGGGGGGGGGGGACGTTAAAAGGTTGAGAACCGCTGTTCTAGCCCATTCTAACGGAAATAGTTTTTTTTGTCTGGGAAGGTTGAAAGTTTTTAGCTTTATTTGTTACTGTGTCCATGTGTTATTGAAATCTATGATTTAACCGTTTTAAAACATGGAGCCCCATTATTATCCAGTTTGCGTCTTCCTTGAAACTCCGTTTAACATATGGAAAGATGATGATAAACAACAACCACTTAAAGAAAATAGACTGACACCAAAATTGTCCATTTATAAGAAAAAAGCAGGTTCGTAGCTTCCATTCATCATGATATGCACTATTCTCGTGGCTATGTGGCAGTTTTTATTTACAAAAAAGTTTTGTTGGCAGTGTTTAATCGTTGAGATAAAAAAGAGCATTTGGAATGATACTGGATATGATGGATTAACCACTATCACACGAGCATGTAAAACACATGAAAGCTCAATAGAACATTTAAAAAATTCTTTAAAATTTAAGGAGTTGATAAGATTGGTGATTGTGAGTGATTAAGGCAAACCTGCGCGAGGGGTATCTGCCTAAGAGGAGAGATGCCTTGGTAGGAGGACTTTCTAAGGGGTTCTAACGCGTATTCACGTTACATCTGGAGAAAACCTACCAAAACTCCAGACCGTTAGATTGACGACCGAGCGATGGGACCCGAACCCGGGACCTTCACACTTCGGCCATCTACCATTTTTAGTGATATAACCACTATGCCATGGTGAAGCCAAGGAGTTGATAAGAAGTGGGAGCTAAATTGCTGACAAATTAAAGGAAAACTCTGGACTTCATATTGCTGAATTTATCAAGAAGGTAAGCCTGAATAGACACTTCATGCAATTACCCATCAAAGCAGTATTCTTTTTAAGTAAGCAAGAACTGGCATTTAGAGGACATGGCGAGCGAGAAAATTCTTTAAACATGGGGAATTTTAAAGAGCTTTTAAAATTAATGATATCTGAATTATAACAACGCCTTTTTATGAGGACATCACTGACTGATTTGCAAGATTAAAAGAAAGGAGGATTGATTTGACTTATAAAAAAATAAGCAAGTTTTCTTTTTTTTTTTTTTTTTCTTCTCAAGGTATCACTACAAAAGAAAATTTTAAGGAAACTTCGAATCAGACACGGATTATTGCAATTTTGAGGATAGGTGCGGCTAGTTGAAATTTATGTCCATTTTATGGAAGTAAAATAGGATCTCTTACATTTTTTATGTAATTTCTTTTTTTTTTTTTTTTTAAATCCTGGGTGAGGCCTTAATCCGCTGAAGAGGATCCCAACATGGGGACATCAAACAATTATTGTCCTCTTCCGACTCCAATTTTACATGTGTGTGGCCAAAAGATATGTCCTTTTTTAAACGAAGAAATTTTATTTAGCTTAATTAAAACTGAAGAACATGAAGAACATAACTCTTGGAACGAGATAACTAAAACATAACAAGGTTAACTCTTTAAATTACTTAAGCAGCGCTGGGGGTTGCTACACTCAGATGCCGGCGTCAGCGCAGCTTCGAATCGCCATGGGTTGGAACTGCTTGCTGATACTCTGCGGCAGATGACAACGACAAGGCAGCAGGAACGACGCCACTATCCCAGGAACAAGCACGGCTGGCGGAAGGCTGCTTCACAGACGCACACAACTCCCACGCTGCTAGCTGCTAAGACTGCTCGGCTTCAGTTGAGAGCCCAGTTTTTATAGGATGATTGCATGCAGTGCGCATGCCTGGTGTTTGGATACACCCGAATTTGCATAAGTGTGAGCACCAGGACCACTTTGAACTTTTTTCCGTCTGGTGAGATACCTCGTATCCACCGGTCGTCTATCGACTCGGAAAAGGTAGCATGGTCGCCACACCGCCAGCTTTCGAATTCAGTAACAAAGATTTTCCATTCCTGTCTGGAGGAGGGAAGGGGGGGGGGGGGGTCATATGTTTCTGGCTACACTAACATTTTTGACCATGGGCCGCCACTTGTTCAAAGTTATGGTTAAGAATTAATTACGATAAGATACGGTTGATTGTCACAGATCAGGGGTCTTACATGTTGAAAGCGTCTTTGCACCTTAAGTCTCTGAATCCTAATTTACATGAAGTTACCTGTTTGGTTATTAGGGGATTTGGTTATTTGGGTTATTAGGGGAAAACATGAACTTGCAAACCAATTCATTGGATTAATGAAAATACTGCTTAAATCTCCAGCGAAAATAAATTTGTTGCCGTTAACAGGCATGTGCCAGTAGAAATTAAGTTTTGGTGCAATTTGTGGAGCAAGAAAAAACACTTTTTTGGAGCAGTTTGGAGCAAGAAAAACAGACTTCTGGAGCAATTTGGAACACCAAAAAGTCACTTATGGAGAACAAGAATGGCAATTTTGAAACACAAAATTTACTTTTCAAGGGAAGGGAGAAGTCATTTAAGAATGTTAATCTGGAAAATGAAAATTAGAGAGTTTCTTAAAACACTTAACAACAAAAACTACACATGCACTGACAATTCTTACATAAAAATACATCATATTCACATCCACACTATTTTTTTTCCCTCCCCCAATTTAAATTAAAAATTCCATGATATAACCAGTTTTAGTTAGAAGTGGTGAATCTAAAATCTTGCAAAGAAAAAAAAAATTTTCATCCAATTTGACATTGCTTATATAATTTCAAATTTTATTTCTACAAGGGTGTGCCAGAAGTTTCAAAAAATAATTATTAAAAAGTTCAGTTATTTTATACAGTGTTATACTAAATATCTATTATAAATACTAAATGAAAACCTAATATTTACTAAACCTTATAACTACTGCCAGTAGCTTTAAAAAAAGAATTAAAATTTTCATCAACTTAAATAAAATTATTAAATTTAAAATACGGGCCAATTTTTATTCTTCAAGTATTAGAGATTACAAAGGAATGTCAAAGGAAAAATTTCCGCTTTTAAGATTGATGGATAAAAGATTGAAATTAGAATGCTTAGAATGTGCAATGAAATTTTTTATACAAATTTGGAAGATTAAAAGCATTTATAGCACATGGAAAAATTTCAAATTACACTTTTGGTGAATTTGGAGCAAAAATGTCCAAAAATGATCTTTTTGTAGCAGCTTGGAGCATCATCATTGATTTGGAGCAATTGGAGCAGCTGGCACATCCCTGCGTTAATTATTCAACTTGCACTTCCTCCACAGATTGTGATTATCAGCAGACCCGGACTGGGAGAGTAGGGGACCACCTGCCTCAAGAGAAGGGGGGGGGGGAGACCGGGTTATTGTGCAACCGATAAATAATAGGATGTGTTAACTTTCGGGGTATGGGGGGAGGTATGGTGTTATTATTAATTATGATTGATAATTAATGCTAATATTGATCTATCATATGATATTGATCTATCATCATGATCTAAAATATTGATCTATTAATTAATATGCATCATTCATATTAATTAATCCCTTGCTTATTCGGGAACCCTCACTCAATCAATTTTGAGAACTACATTTAAAATGAAGTGTTTTGAAGCGTTCTGGGGTGCAATTACAGCTACAAAAAAATTTTTATGTGTCAAACTTCATTCAAGTGCTATCAGTATAGCACTTTTTTTTTCTGCTTGGGGACCCGCCCTCAGCAGGGAGGGCCCGCCGAGGGCGGGGGGTCCACCCGTCTGCAGACAGTCGGACACCCTGGCCAGTCCGTGCCTGATTATCAGTTGGAGCACCTGGATGTCTGCTGTAGTTTATGACTGTTTCAACTTTTCCAAGATCAAGAATTTTACTGCGCAACTTGAAGAAGATGGTACTGCGGCAGTTGAAAAAAACCATACGTATTATAGGCATAAAGATCTGGAAAAAGAGTTGTATAAGGCATACAACTAGAAATTCATTGCAGAAAACATTAAGAAACTTGAAAGGAATTTCGAAAAGCAAATACCGTAGGAAATTTTATAAGTGGATAGCTGTTTGGATGACTTAGCTAAGACAGGGCTGGAAAATTCTCTAAGGAAAAATCCGAGCATAATTGCATTCAAAGAGAACCAAGACCGTGGCATGTTCATAAAGACCACGTTTGTGCATCTAGTAAGTATAGAGGTCAAGAGATTCTTTTCTCTTGACCTCTTGACTTGAGACTTTTTGATTGATAAGTGGCAAAATTCGGCATTTAAGAACCCTGAAATAGTGTGTGTTGCATGACAAAATTACTTTACATAAAATGGCATGGAAATGATTGTTGAGTTGTTTATTTTTATTAAATTAAAAGATTGGAACGATTAAAATATTGATAAACTAAAGATTAAAATTTGCACTCAATATGCAAGAAAATTTACACGCAATTTAACAAAAATTTGCACACAAAAATTCTAACTGTAGTTATGGTATACATATAATTTATAATTGTTATATCAATGCAGATTATTATGTACCCCCATCAAACATATGTCAAATCATATTTTGAAGAATTCCAGACTGATGACAACAGAATCTATATAAATAAAAGAGTGTAAAATGTGCATTCATTAGTTAGTTTGTCTGTCTGTGTGTGTCTTGCATAGCTCGCAGACGGGTGATCATAGACCTACCAAATTTTGTATGGAAATTCTCCAGGACAGGTCCTGCCATACCTCGAAGCGATTTTTTCAAAATTTGAATTATTTTAGGAGATATCGATAACAAATGTGTCGCAAAAAGGCAAATTTTTGCTCTCGCCATTTTGCAATTGTAACCCCGCAGTGAAAAGAGTGAAGATTAAACATATCTAGGTTGCCATATTTGGTAAGTTTATTAAATGATTCAGACTCTTGAAGTAAAAATAAAAGAAAACGATTTTTTTTTTTAGATTATTTGTTAGGTTATTTTTTAAATAAAATATCATGTGCATGTGAAATCAGAGGAGGAATGAAATGTTTTATACTCAAAAGAAAAATAGTACAGTCAACTCCCTCTAATCCGCACTCGCTGGGACCAAGGGTTGTGCGGATTACAGGATTTTGCGGATTATAGGTAATTTTTTTTTGTTTACATTTTTACATTTAGAATTCCCTTTAAATAATAGTCAATTTACTGTAAACTAATAGGAAATGATGAAAGAAAATGCATATGCTATTGAATAAAAACACAATTAAATGTCAATATAAATACAATAAATAATACAATTAAATTTAGAGAATTTACTAAAGGACAGATAAAAGAAAATATTTATACTGCTGAACTAAAACACTATTTTATTTAATATTAAATACAATTACTAATACAAAATTAAAAGAATAAATTCTCTCTAAATTTTTATTTATTTTTCATTTTTTCAAACATTGCAGTGATTGTAATTTGTTTAAGAGATTTTAATTTAAATTTTGTCCTGAAGCCTTCTAATTGTCAGTAACTCTTGGTCACCTACAAATGATTGCTTTTGCAAAATGTTTAAAGAGACCCCAAATCTGGAAGTTTTTCAACAAACAAACATTCTTTTTTTTTTAAGGGCAGTTGTTGTTTTTAATTTCTTTAAAAGACCGTTTTTAACTAAATATATATCTATTATAAAATGAACAAGCTCAATCAGAAAGGGGGGAATTTCACTGGTCGCTCGCGAAGGGGGGGGGGGGCATGCGGTGCGTCATTTGTATATTTGATATCTCAGAATTACATTAATTTCAGATCTTGTGAGGTAATTTTCGGTTTCTCCTAATGTAAAAATATTCTATGCTATTATATAAGCTCTAAAGAGGAAAAGAATGTTATCCTTTTCACACACACACACACATGCATTACATTTCAAGTGCTGATGATTCATTATTTTTGCATGTGCTCCTCCGGCAGCTAAATATAAACAAAGAGAAAGGGCATGTGGTCTGTTTATGCTTTTCTTTCTTTCTTCCTACAGAACTACAGTTATGTGGAGAAAGTTTTTGCTGCATAATAAATCGCTGGACAGAAGATCAAAAGGGTGAGGTAGGGGGAGAATTGGAAAATTGCGCAATTGTTGTGTCGTCTCGTCTGCCAAGGTCAATCTTTACGATCGTCTCGCGAGTTTCTCTCTCTCTCATAGAGCAAACGTTTTCGTTGATTGTTTGTTTGTTTCATTCAGGAAAAGAGTAAAGCGATGTGATTAGACGGTGCATTGCTTTGGAGTTCGTTATTTACATCCATTCACTGCCTGAACACATGCAACTTAGCATATAAGTTTTTGTATGTTTAATTACATGATAATATGCTCAAATATATGAAATTATTTACTTCAAATACCTGTGGAAAACCATTAATAAATGTCTTTATAACATTCAGCCAATCAAATAACTTCTATAACAGTAATACTACCAGTCAAATGCCGCTCAAAATGTAAACAAACAAGTTTGTTTACATTTGAATTATATCGCGGATTACAGGCGTTCGCGGATTATAGAGTCGTGGATTAGCGGGAGTTGACTGTATTTGGAAATTTTTCGAAACTAAAATGTGCAAATTTTTAATTTGGCTAAAAATAAAATGGTTGATGTTCGAGTTTGAGGAGATGTGATCCTAATGCTTGGCGCAATTTATCATCTGCACTTGGATTATGAATACACCTGAATAAGTTTTTGAAATTTTATTGAGTTCGAATTATGCATTTTTCTGCAGAGCTTTTTCCCATCTATTTCTAATATATTACATCCAGAAAAAGGATGTTAGAAATATCAGTTTTAATTTTGTTTAATCACACTCACAATTAATGATATACTTTTCAGCTTAATAGAATAAGGAGAGAAAATAGGGAAGGCCCATGGATTATAATACACTTTTAATATATAGCACTTCAGTGCTTATTTAAAATCTGAAAGTGTTTCAGATTTTCTTAC
Organism: Cheiracanthium punctorium; assembly: GCA_038373885.1. Taxonomy (NCBI): domain Eukaryota; kingdom Metazoa; phylum Arthropoda; class Arachnida; order Araneae; family Cheiracanthiidae; genus Cheiracanthium; species Cheiracanthium punctorium. Next base: position 3,487 of record JAWZYV010015851.1, on the reverse strand, counting down.
TTTTTTTTTTTTCCTTTTCATTTTTTGATAAAGGCCAATATATTCAGAAGCTCTTTAATTAATATAGGACAAAAATAATTTATACCTTTTTGTAGGTTTTTATCATTAAACCCAATCTTATTTTTGTAACCAGGGCCAACCCGACACGGTAAGCATCACTCTCATCAGCTCTAAATATGAGCCTAACTAGTTATAAATGTGCTCAGAAACTACTGAACAAATGTTGAAATTGTGTGTTTATTTTGAATTTGCTGTTTTTTCAGGTTTAATAGCAACTTGAACATTTTTAACTCTAGCTTTTTAATCAAAATTCCCTAAGCACTTCTCATGTATCTATATATATACAAATGAATGTTTGTGTGTGTGTATGAAGATGAAAAACTCCAAAACCGTTTGATCAATCACCATGAAATTTGGTACACCTAAGTCTTGTCACGGAGAAGGTTGCTATCCATTTTTCTCTAGTTCGCAGTGGCGTAGCTAAGGGGGGATATCTGTCCCCGGGTGCAGCACCAAAAGGGTGCCAAATTGATGTTACGAAATTAAAAAAAAAAAAAAAAAAAAAATGAAGTGTATTCGTATTTTTATTTGTTGACAGAAAAAGACAAAAATAGAGCAACCATAAATGAATTTTTTAGTAAAGTTATAATCAAGCTTTCCAAAATGACTTGTACTGGAAATGTTTGAAGCTATTCCTGAATTTTCTTTAGAAAGCGGGTTGAGCTTCCCCATTCTCCCGAGGGCTAAGGAAGTCAGGGAAACTCCTGGTCCTTCTTTCTTGTGGGCTTCTGTATGGCTTCTTTAAGTGTGGGGATAAAAAAGACATAAAGGCACTGCTAATGGAATGAAATCGCAGAAAAGTGAAGGTGTACTGAGAACAGTGCACATGCAAAATTAAGTCACAGTCCATATCGGGCGAAGAACACAGAATACATTCGGAGGCGACATAACTAACGAAAATAATTTTTGTAGATTAAAACATATCGACATAAAATTGAAATTCTGCTAAAAATGAGTATATACCTTCTGAAGTTCAGATTGCTGATATGTTAACAAAAGCTTTATGCAACATAAAGCTTTTGTTTGTTATGCATAAAGCTTTGATTGATAGCTGTGCGTAGGTCAAAGCTTTACCTACGCACGTGGTCATTATCTGAACTGAGGAATTTATGCAACCTAAAAACTGAATGCAAATAAACTTTCTAAGTTTATTTATGTGCGATTAAGGGCGGGTGTTAAATATAACATAATCGCCCGCTTTCTTGTAACCCCAACAATCACACATTTATCTGTTAATCCTAGTAGCTTACTTACAGGTTCCCCACATATTATCAAATGCATGTTTACCATTGGTTACCTCCAGATTCAACATATAAAATATTTACATTTCATTGGATAATTCTGGAGCCCATCAAGACCTATATATATGAGTGACTGTTAAGTCCCCTTTATATTTTCATTTTCTTTTTCCATTGTATTGTGTGTGTCGTGTGCTGTATTTACTTGTTAATAAACTCCTTATTCGGTTCACGGATGTATCTCTCTATTCTAAAAAACAGTAAAGGCCGCTGGCGCTGTCAGTAGCTTGTGGACCTATCTCCTCCTAAACCGTGGGGATTTGAGTTTCGACTAAGGTGCCCACAGATTCGAAAAATTCCGAGGAACCTGCTAAGCTGACTTAAATTTCGAAAATCGAATTATTTTAGAAGATATTAATAAAAACTGAAAAAATAAACAGAATGCTTGCCAGATTTGGCATAAAATCATTCATTCCTTTGCAATAAAGCGTTTCCAAGTATGTAGTATCGCGTGAAATTCTCAAACATGAGTTAGAATTACGCTCATTTTACGCAAAATAAAAACTATATGAAATAAGTAACTCAAAATGTGTTACACAAAGTTGACAATTTTCAAATAGTAAGTTCGCTTAGACAACAGGAGTTTAGAATTAGCGATTATTCGTTTTTCCAAAACAGAATAACTAATATCTTGAAAATGAAAAATAATTAAAATGCAGATTATTTTAAAGCCGGTTCGGTCCAGCTGGATTATTTGCTACCAGTAGAAATATTTGGCGGCGTTAACTATGCCATTATAGCAGTTATAGTACACTTTGGATATTTGCTAGCGCGACGAGATGGTATAATTCGTGGTGCTAAGTACGCCAATCTGCAAACGATTATGTAAATGAAAATATGGATAACGGTTTTCCGGTAACCTTAAATGAACAGTAATTATAGGTTGTGAGCATGTGTAAATCGCCAAATAATGAAAAGTCGCCATTGGTGGCAAGCTATCCTATCTGTTCCGTAGCTTTTATTAACTTTACATGTACGCAAGTCGCCAAATAATGAAAAATCGCCATGGGTGGCAAATTCGCAAGGTGTCCAGTAGGTTTTACATTATTAAAAATACAGCTGAAACAGATGTTCTGATTTTATTACGCTTTAGCTCCTAATTAATATAACTTTTGAATGGCAACATTAAATATCATTGTGTTTCTGAGGAGTGCAAATAATTTTTCCAGCGATTATAAGCGGAGTCCGCACTCCAGGTGGAGTATAGCTCAGGACCCGTACAACACGGATTCCCATAACAAAATATCTTCCGTGTTATGAGGGGGAGGGGGTCTACTGTAGTGTGAAGTTTAAATTTTTATGTACCAATGAACATGCAAGAACCAAGCAATGTGTAGCTCAGTAACATTCTATCTGATCCAATCTTCGGGTTTTGTCTGTTGAAATTATGTCTTTTTTATGAATAAGCCTTATTAGGGGCCGAATGCCTCAAACGAAAAGCGAGTGTAGCAAGTCTGGGGGCCTTGGCCCCTAGTTTCTTTACACAAATCAAAGTTTTATGCCTTAGCTATGGTAAAAAAAATAAATCTGATTCATCGGTAATAGATAATGGCATTCTCAAACCCAAAATAGCCCTCTTAAACTCTGCATTCGGTGGAGAGATGGTCAATCTGGTACCCCGTACACAATGCATTATTTTCTTAATAAAATGAAATACTTTCAGATTCTTATGTTCCTTTTTGGTTCTTAAAGAAACAGCAGAATGTGAGCAGGACCAATTCTAAGGTAGCTAATTTTTGGTGCCCTTTTTAAATAAGTCTAACTCGTTTATAACGAGCTCTTATTTAAGAAGAACCTGGATTTAATTTGAAAATCAGAAATACTTGTCTATTACAATGTTAAGTCTATTGGAGTATAACTTTTTTTTTAACGAGTAAAGCCCGGTTATATCGAGGAATATTTTCGTTATTTGTAAAATGTTCTTAAAGGAACTGTTTTTTTTTTTTTTTTAATATAAAGCATCATGAATCAGAGATGGCTATGCGCATCTTAGAGCTGATCATAAACAGAAAAAGCATGGCATTTGAAACTCCTGGTGACAGGGCTTAGCAAGAAATTTTTCAATTGGGGGAGGGGAGGCGGGTTACGACTACTAAAACTCATATATATGTATACGTGTGTGTGATAAT